>BCLG01003710.1:0-18883 GCA_001602295.1 Zoysia matrella
GGTCCAGTGCTATAAGATGATTTTAGGTTGATGCTGACATGCTTGACAGGAAATAAAGATATATCAGGCACTAAATGCAGACAATAAGGAGCACTGTTATTCTTTTTATGAAGTTAGTTAGTCCACAAATGACTGGAATTCTAATGGAGCTCAAAGCAACAGTATGCTCTTTAAGCAGAAGCAATATATTTCAACAGTATGTAACCAAATGAGAGATATAGTGGCATCACTTTCCAAGAGAACTGCAAACAACATTGTTTCTTTGTACGTATAAAATGAGTGAAAGGATGACATTATTGAAGAGACCACATGAAGACAATAATAGACAACTCAAAAACATGATAGAACTTCCAATCACAAAAACAACCACACAACCCTACATACAATGGGGCTTTCAAACCAAGCTGTATCAGTAAACAGACAAAAATTGTCAAAGCAGATCTAATGTACAAGAAAGGTAGTACCAATTAGATGCACAGGTAACTTCCACTGGAGAATGTATGGCCAACCACATTAAATTGGGAAATGCCATCGGTGGCTGGGCAAAGTTTGATGCCAGACAATGTGAATGGTCCTTGGTAAGCAAACTTCACCATTCCAACAACCTGTAGCTCACCATCCTTGGAGTCTTGGTCAACAGGCATCCGAGCCCTCAGCCTTCCAGCTGGACCTTTAAGGGGAATTTCTGAAATGTGCCATCTAAGCTCCCTCTCATCCCGGTTCAGCACAGCCTTAGGTGATACATTGAGCAGAGTAGGATCCACAGGAAGCTTAACAATGAATGTCACATTGTTCAGAGGCTGCGGTAACATTGGATTGGATGCGTACTGTAACATCACTGAGAGTAATGTCCCACTGTGGCGCTTGACAAGGCGCATCCTCAGAGGAAGAGGTGAGTGCTTAGGCAGGAAGCTGTACTTCATAAGGGGAATAGGTTCCTCCTTCGAGGTTGTCCTGACATGGAACAGCCCATTCTGGAGGTTACTCAAAACATTAGTCTGCAAAGCAGCCCTCTTCATTCCTGACGTGCCCTCAAGCCGGAATGAGAACTCTGTCTCCTTCCCTTGTGACTTGTTCAGTGGCAATGTCCGGAGGAAGACTGTGCCCTTCAAACCAACCCGTGAAAGAATAGACCCTTGGAACTCTGCATTAATTTCTTCCGCAATGAACAACTCTGGTGCAGTCATCTCTGTTTTCTTGGTCACCAACAGATTCTCCAGCGGAGTACCAGAAGCTGCATCTGTTGGCTTCACGCTACTTGCTAGCAGTTCAAGACCAGTGATGGTCCTGTCCTTGTGATCCTTCTTTGTTGTGGTGACAAACTCCGAAGCATCCAGACCACCCCCAAATGGCGCATTCAATCCTTCAAACGCCTCAGCAAGCGAAGCCTCCTCATTCCCAAACTCAATGCCACCATAGTCACCCTCAAATCCTTCAACACCGATAAATGTTGGCTTAGTCGCCTCAGCTGGCGGCAACGTTGTGACTTCCAACCCGGCAAGTGCAGCAGCAGGATCTGCAACCACAAGGGCAGTCTCCTTGTTCTTCTTGAAACCACCTACCAATTCCTCCTCTGGCTTGTTGTTAATCATGTCACTGGCTGCAAAGGGGTCCTTCTCCACAGGTGGCGCTTCCTCAGGTGGTGCCTCATCTCCAGTAGCAACAGTGGTCGCAGGGGCGATGTTAGAAGAGAACTCATCACCAGCTGCAAGGGTCTCCTGCGGGAGCTCGAAGGATGCGCCAGAGAAGCCGTCCCTGGCAGCATGACGGTCATGCGCAAGATGCTCGACTGTGGGCCAGGAATCCGCGCCACGGGCCTTAGCCTCGGCGTCGGGGGACGAGTTGACCATGCGCGCGAGGTTGTCCCCATGGATGGTGGCGAGGATCTGAGAGAGGCGGACGGATCCGACGCCGTGGAGGACGAGGTCCAGGGCGAGGTAGACCTCGGGGTACTTGCGGTGCACCTTCTCAGGAGTAACGTCGACGCCGCGGCAGGCTGCAACGACGACGGAGACGGCCTGGTTCACCGCGTCGGCGACTGCGAAGGCGTGTACGGCCGCCGCGGCGTGGTCCGTGGCGGTGGTGACGCCGAGCACGTAGATGGAGTTGACGAGGCGGTACACGACGCGGTACTGCCACTCGACGCCGACCACGAGCTGGCCCGAGGAGGCGGCGAGGGGGTCGTCGCCGATGGCGTCGAGCGAGGCGGCGGCGGCGGACGGCTGCTGCTTGCCGCGGGCGAGGAGGAGCCGCGCGAGGCGGAAGGCGGAGACGGCGGCCAGGGCGCGGGAGACGGGGAACCAGGACCGCGTCTGGAGGAGGATGTCGGGGCCGTTCACCGGCTGCAGGGAGATCGCGAGGCACGCCATGGCGCGGCCGCGGATCTGGGAGCTAGGTTGGGGCTCGGATCCGGGAGGAGTGGGATCTGGGAGTGCGGTGCGGTGAGTAGGAGGGCGAAGGAGAAAGGTGCCCGGGGGCCAGCGGCGCCGCCGGTGTTGGGACGGATGTGGCTGGCCGGCGGTTGAGCAGAGGGGTCCAATACTGTGGACGCTTGTATCTTGGCCGTTCAGCCAAGCGAGGACGGGCGGAGATGAATTGCTACGCCACCCTGCAATGCAACAATTCGAGAATTACAACTGATCCGTTTTTTTTTCATATTCATCTTAGCATGCGACTAGATGGAGAAGATCTTTCAAGGGAGGTCATAATTTTTTTATTACCCACTACTTTTTTAAAATATTTAAAATTGACACTGTTGACTTTTTTGTCATTTTAGACCATTAGTCTTGTTAAAAACGTATTCAAATGTGTAAAATTATTAAATATGTTTCAAATACCTTAAACGATGGAATAGATTATAACAAAATATGAAATTTATTATTTTTATAAGATGAATGATCAAACATAACATTAAAAATCAAAGATGTCAAAATTTTAAAACTAGATAGAGTATATTTGACATGTTGAGAGGCACAAGTGTCAAGCAGAAGCGAAAAAACTGGATTTCAACATGTTTAATTAATCATATATCTTTGTTCTCCCATCTGTAGTTTAAGATGATATTTTAATAGCTAAAGAACCGTGCCTCGTTTTTTGTGTGTGTTAATGCACTTAACATGAATGGCATGGTTAGTTTTTTTTTTTCAATTCCAATGATTATTTGGATATGTAAAATGTCAATAGTTTCCCATCCTTACAAAATACAGCGGTTGCTTTGCATGTAGGTTAATAAATTTCCAAGCTGCCTCCATGGGTACACCCAGGGTCGAACCCCCGCCCTTGCTGGACCGCGCGCCCCGCGCCGTGTGTTGACCGATCGAACCCACCTCCAGGCCTGCCCACCTCTCGCGCTGACCCAAAAAATAATCATATTCAGTAATTTCGTTACCTTTAGCAATTTTCACTTTTTTAATAGTTTTTGTTTAACTCCTTCAGTAAATTTTTTTACATAGTAATGTTAATTCAATTTCTTTAGTCAGTAATTTCTAAATATTCATTCAGTAATTTTCACTCATTTTTAGTAATTTCTTCAAATTTCTTTAAGTAATTTTTCTCTTCCAGAGCACATCTCGTTATTTCTAGTGGTCCGGTGAGCTCGCAGGGCAGCCGCCATCGTCATCATTAACAGAGAATACTTTAGCTGCGTGAATTTGTAACTTTAAATTTCTCCTCTTCACCGCCGGACATAGAAAAGGTCTGACGGTGGGAGGCATGGTGCGGGCAAAGCAGCGTCGGCCACACTAGTGATCGCCAGCAGTGGGTGGTGCAGAGGCGAGGGCGTCGCATGTCGAGAATTAAACGCGGTGAGTGGAGGGCAGTCGGAGGTGGCGAGGGCACCGCCGGAGCCCGGGTGGTGGAGACGGCGGGGGCGTCGCAAACCAATGAGTGGCGGGGGTGCGGGGTCGAGCACGGTTGGGCGTGGGGTCAGGTGCGCTCGGGTACGCCAGACCAACTCAGGTGTAGAATAATGAATAGCGTTCATTGCTATATATATATATATATGTGTGTTGCTCCAAAGAAAAATTACTATATGACCCAACATGGTAGACAATGAGCAAAGAGAGAAAAAAAAATCATGTCACGTGCTGGCTGGGAATAGGAAGCGCTGGGAAACAGAGGCAATTGCCGCTTCACAAATGTAGCAGCATTTTACTTGTGATCTTCCGTTTGATCTGATAATTCTGCTTAATATCAGCTGTATGGTGGCTGTGTTCTGCGGGATCATGAGCCAGAGGAGAATGGGCTAAAACTAGAGGATGGCCATGATGGTGGATGACAAGAATTGCAAGAGTGGCTGCCGCAATTGCATGCACCTGCTGCTGTGAGCCTCGTGAGATTATCAGTGGTAACATACAGTTTATTAAATGGAGGTCACATTTTTTTTGTTATTACCAACGACATTTTTAAAATGTTAAATATTGACTCTTTCATCATCTTTGACCATTTATATTTTTCAAAAAAAAAAATTCAAATGTGTTGAATTATTTAATTTTTGAATAAATGTGTAAAATTTTAAAGCCGGATGGACTATGTTCGATATGTTGAAAGGCACAAGTGAAAAACTTGAACTTCAGTATGCTTAATTCATCATATGTCTTTGTTCTTCCATATTTAGTTTAGATGAGATTTTAGTAGCTAAAGAATATGGTCTCATTTTTGTGTGTAAATTAGGCAATTAACATGAATGCCATGGTTAATGGGTGATTTTTAATTTATTCTTACTGAGCATTTGCAAATTTAAATGATTATTTGGACATGTAAAATATCAATAGCTTCCCAACCTTTACCAAATGCAGTGGTTGCTTTGCATGTGGGTTTAATAAATTTCCCAGCTGCCTCCATGAGTTCGATATATATAGCTGCCATTGCTTCTCACATTTATCCTCAACAAACGATTCAAATAAAAATATGGGTTGCTCCAAAGAAAAATTAGTATATGGCCCAAAACAGGGGAGACAATGAGCAAAAAAAGAAACAAGATCATGTCGAGACTCAGTATGCGCTAGTTGGGAATAAGAGGCACCGAGAAACAGAGGCAATTGTCGCTTCTCAAATCTGGTAGCATTTTACTTGTAATCATTTGAACTATCCGCAAATCGTGCTTAATATCAGCGGCATGTTGGCTATGTTTTGTGGGATCGTGATCGAGCTTGTGAAGAATAGGCTAAAACTAGAGGACGGCCATGATGGTGGACGACTAAAACTGCTAGAGCATCTGACTTAGTTGCACCAGCTTTTGTTAGCCTCATGAAATTAAAAGTTCCGATATACATTTATTATTTATTTTTTTGAGAATTAGGAGTTATGAACCTTTGTTGGGAGTCAAGCTGACTGAACTTGCACAATGGTAAGCATGTGCAACAATCATCGTTACGGCGAGACAACATTGAAGGCTCACGATTGTACTATATATGAACCTGTACCAATTTTTTTTTCTGAGCCTCGAAAGCAAAGTCCATGGCTTCCCTATCTCATCGTATGCACTATACTTAAGAGCGAGTGACGTTGGGAAGAACAGGCAAGCAGGAAGAACCCTCATCAATTGCTAATAAAAATTAATTTGTGTATCTGTGTGTATCAATACACATAATACTACATTATATATTAAAATTTTACACACAGATAGAATGCTACATTCACTAATTTTGGGACTTCAATATTTATTTGAATAACTTCTTGATGAAAATAATTATTGTTAATGACAAACCCTGCAGACAAACTGCATGCACAATTGTGTTGAGTCAGAACTTCCCACAGCAGCATTTCATCAGTTCAGTGAACTCGCAGCAAAATGCTCAATGGCCCTTGTCTGGCATATACATTGCTCAGTGAGGCAGATCGCCTATAGTCTAGTATGTATGGAGCCGTGTTCAAATTTTCCAGCACCTTTACTGTCGGCAAAACTAGCAAACTGTCGGCAATGGTTAACTATCTGCAAAAATTATAACTGTCAGTAAAACAAATTTGTATCGGTAAAGGGCGACCAAACGGTGACATGTAATGTGTCAGAAAAAATAAGATCTGTCAGCAAAAGTTTTGCCGTCTGCTTTTATGACGACTGTTTACAAAGTGTGGAGGTAATTTTGCCAACAGGATAACTGTCGGTAAAGGCGGCTTTTTCCAACTATAGAAAGTGTCGAGAAAGGGTGGACATGGTATAGTGCATGCTGCATGTCCATGTTTAATCTGACGGAGAGTCAGGAGGAGCAAGGGAACAGCGGAGCTCCATCATAACGACCATTCTTCTACATCCACAGGCACGATGACGTCCAGAGTGGCAGGTGACCTGGTTTCAGATGCCTCCTATCTCCAATATACTTCGGGCATGTGTGCATGCTTTCAACTCTCTAACCAGTTTCTCAGTTGCGGAAACTTTTCCTCTATATTTGATATCTTCTCTTTTTTTGAACCAGCTAGACTCCATGGTTCTGATCCAGATAAGCAGCTTCGAGGTTTTGCCATATCCCAAGGCCAAAAACACAGGTAACCTTTTCGTCGGGCATCATTTGTTCTGCTCGACCCATCTCCATAGAACCTGCCTCATCCCAGCTTGTCATCTGTCACCGCGTCGGAGGCTAAAAAACTCATGAATCTGTGATGTTGCATTTGGAATTCTATACCTTTCTAGCTATAGTTTTATCGTTGCATTCGCAATTCAACATAATATAGAGCTAGGAGAAGAAGAGGCAAGCTATCAAGCCTTGGCCGAGGGCCGGGTTCTGGAGTGAACAACTCCAAGCTGCATGTGCACTAGCTAGCTCAGCAGTGACGATCTCATAAACATGCATGGTACACGTTATGTGTGTCCTTGAATATCACGATAGTTAGTCTCTGAATATCGCTGACGGACACAGGCGGCGTTGCTCCATATCTGCTGTGCCACCGCCTATATATACATCTTAATTGACAATCCTCCTACCTACATACAACATTTGATTTTTACTCCAAGTCTACTCAATTACATTAGCTTTAGTACCAAAACTTTTTTATTGCAAGGTACAGGTTGTGGCTTCCCGAACCAGTTGACGAGTAGTAGATTGCATATGCCAACTTGAACAGTGGTTTTAATTTCATTGTATCAATGACGATGTTGCTTTGCAACATGTAGGGTTTGGTCACATAAACTCAAGTTAACTTCCCATACAGTTTCTTCATTGACAACCACTTTGATCAATTAATTGTGAAATTTTTGCACATATGAATGCAATTTATGAGTTGCTGCCCATGGATACATTTCTGAGTTTTTGCCTAGAGCATAGCTAACTGTTTCATGGATCAAAGTGGCTGGGAGGGCCCAACACAATGGTCTTTACTGCAAGGCTGTGATGGTGCCACTACCACCTTCTCTGGTTTGAGGTTTCTTGCATAACGGCTGACTTATTCTGTATTGAGTTTTTTTTTCATAATAATCTTAGCGCATACATAGATGTGAATCTCTATTTCAGTCTGAGAGGCGATGTGCGCAATCTCTACCAGCCTGGCAAGGTGGCAGCTGCAAGGAGGCGAACCGTAACCTCAAGGAAAAGTAGCTCCAGGAAACTCCCATTTCCAACTCTCGTCCTTCTCAGGCAGCATGGTCTCCTATTCCAGATTTCTCCAATTCCTAGTGTTGTATTTATTATATATCTCTATTTCTTTGCATCGACATATATAACATGAGGCGATTCTTGGTAGGAATTTAAGTGGGTACTCGCGAGGACCATATCTAATGCAAATTTGATGAGTATTTGTGCTTTACCCGCAAAATTTGTACTGGATTTAGGCTCGTGGGCATGCCGACTTTCCCTAGTTCATGGAGGTTTATAGCAAGCTATTCCTCCTTACATGCCCCAACATAACATAATACATACAAGGAGGTAGAAGCCATGGGTTACTACTCAGTACGAGGTATGTACCAATCAACTGCTAAGAAATGATGTAACGAGATAGGACTCATAAGAGCACAATCAGTTGTCTTTTATAAGGCATGTACAACCCACATACAGGGCCATCTCTAAGAATCAAGAATTTAGTATAGAGACAACTAAAGAGACAGATGGTACAATGGAGACTCTTTTTCAGTGTCTACAATCTTTTTAATGCTTTGCATGTAGATAAGATCAGTCTTGAATACTATTTTGTATACTACTGTGATGCTATTAAATAAAAATTCATCAACCATAAATTAGATGAACATATTCACAATATTTCTTTAAAATCACGAATTGAAGCAATTTGATCTTGTGCATCTCATCAATAAGATTATGAACAATAGAATCCGTGTACAAACCCATTAATCAATATAAAGCCAAATCATTTACAAATGCAATTCTATCTCAGGAGCAATTCTTGTTTAAAGTTCTTTACTAATAGCTGCTCTGCTTCTTTGCTACTCAACCAAAAGAAAGCTTCTGACCACATAGGAAGTTAATTCAATGACGACTAACTGCAAGCATGGATGACATCATCTCACAATCTCCTCACCAGTTCAGAAATCTCCACTATTGAGGTGATGCACTGCCAGTTTCTCACAAGGCCTGTGAGCTGGGGGCAACATCATTGCACTGAAAAGATACACATACCATTTTAAGTGCACATATAAAACTAAATAAGCCTTAATTAGAACACTCTATTGGGCTGTAGCTTCTTTGAGGCAAAGGCTGGTACTATTTTTTATCATTATCTAAAAAAATTAGAACACTCTATTAATAATAAATATAATTGCTGCAGTTCCGTCCACAATTGGGATGCTATGCATACATTGAATTGATAGAATAAGCAACAAAGAATGTTTTACTGCACAAGAAGCATCACTGTCTTAATTCAACTAAAAGGGGAAAAAATAGAGGATGCTTCCAACCAAATGGTTATTGGTATGATTGGTAATGAAGCACACAAGTAGCATTCTAAAGTGTTCTATCCTCAAAACATGTACTGTATATACTTCAGAGTGTGGTACATGAATTTTTCAGCAAATATCAAATAAAACATGATTAGTAGACTAGCATACAGAAAATTACAATTACCTTTACAATTTTCTGCCTGATAAGCATAGACTCTCTTTCTTTCCACCCTCTAAACTTGTTTGATATGAATTGGAACAGAATGAGAAGGCACATCACCCAGTCCAGGTTTCACATTTTTAAGGGAAACAAAAAGAAAGGGTGCACTCATCAGATTATCCAAGATCAACATCAGATCCGTAATGAGCTTCAATGAGGGCCTTGAGGCATTGATACAACAATAGACTGATTATCTGTGCCACTTTAATGGCCATCAATTAAGTACCTACCTGCTTGACTTCCCTTTCTAATAATTCCTAAAAAAGAAAAGAAATATAGCTGTGTGACCTCATAGATTGTTTTACTCCAACAATCATAATATCATCGACTCTCGAGAACCATGCATTTTGTGAGGCCTTTAATTATAGTATACCTCAAACTACTTCCCCCATTCCAGAAACTATTTTTACATTCGATCAGCATAACTTTAAACTCTGACTATAAATCATAAAAGGCAGATGCTACAATAGACTAAAATAATTATAGACCGTCTATTTGCACGAATCTCGATAAATAAATGATGTTTTACCTTTAAGAGGTAAAACACCTTCCATAATTATAGCCATATGTTTGGAAAGTTATTAGACAGTTTTAGAAATTGATGCATGCAATAGTTTTAGAAATTATAAAAATTAAACGGCTGAGATTTATTTCTAGTTTTACCTCCTAAAAGGTGAAAGTATACCATTTGGTCTACCTTAGCAGAACTCTCATAAAAAATATATTTATTGTGAAATAAGCTCCATAATATGTTTGAAGTAAATGTACTAGTCATAATTCAAATAGTTCGGGTACCCTTGAATGTCGGAGTTACGGCTCTAAACTGAGGGCTGGAAAAATTGTTATTAATTTTACTATGTGAAAATATAGTGCTCCTGTTAGCTAGCAGCCCTGCTGTCTGTCGCACATTTTACATGCATGAGGCCTCCAAGAAGGTGTGCCCAATGCAAAAAAAACACCATGGTCTCTTGCTAACAACCAAGGGTATTCCTATGACGATCTGAAGCGTAGACATGTGTCTAATGATTTGTGTTGCCGAGCACCACGACCTTGCCATTTTTCTACAAGGCTGGCTAGTTAGCAGCAAGCTAGCTCGAGGTTGAAATCTCAGTCTAAGCTGCATGACGAAGTGTTGCTGACCAAAAGTCAATCCCACTCGGAGCCTTGTTCCGGATGCATCCTATTCGTATTGAGCACACGGCATCGTGAGTCCAGCCCTATAACCAGCAGTGTCTCCCAGCCATCATTGGCTCTTTCTCTTCACAGTATACTTATGTAGTAGTAGTATATATCATTTTGCTGATGTGATGAGATGCAAACAAAGAAATGGGCAAGTAGGATGATGTGTCTCTTATTTATAACAAGGCTTGTACTTCACCAAGCAATTGGAGGCCGAGCAGACTTGGTGGTTGCCCTGCTGCTCGTGCTTTTCTATCCAACAATTAGACCAATAACAATACATAGCATTGTTGGTCACAGTTTATGTAGTACTAGATCCAGATCTGTAATCAAATCAGTGACAACAGATATCCCTGAACACAAATACATCTTTAATGTATTCATTCTTTGAATTATGAATGGTGATACATGTTGCAGTTCGTCACATGCCTGTACGATCTCCTTTGGGTCCTATTACGTGGTGCAAAAGCCTATAGTGAATTAATGGGATTTATAATGTACTAGCATTCATCAAGTCCTGAACAGTGAAAAATTTCTCCATCGGATTAACATGGAGATATACTACCTGTACAAGTGGTGGTTACTACCCCTGATGAATTGGCTTATGCATCCATCTTTGCTTCGACTTACCTTTTCGGTTGCTTCAAGTTACGTATGAATGGTCCCGGTTAGAGCAAGTCTTTGGTACCAGGTAATACATTATTTGGACGATGCAACAGGATGTAAGATGAAAGAAAAGACAGTGCCCAACCTTTTCTTTTGTACAAAGGGCCATGCACATATTTGATGGCTTTGTGTCGATGGGTTCACTACTGCCCTTGCTTAAAATCATAATGAATTTTATCTACTTGCATGCAGGCACAATTGAGTTCCAAGTGGCAGGTGATGTGCTTCCAGATGCCTACTATTTTCAATGTACTGCACAACATGATGCAAACATGTGGCACTAACTGGTTTCTGACTCATGGAACCATTTCTTCTGTATTTCATATCTTTCTACAGAGTTAACATCTTATATTGAACCATGAGAACAGGATGTCACAAGCGAACTATGTATGCATCAAGCCTTCAACAAGGGAAGGTGTCATGGGGTGAACTGTTGCTAGCTGCACCTGCACCTGCTCTGCATTAACCTCATATAAGCATGTATGATATATGTTGTGTGTTTATGAGTATCTCATCAATGTTACCGAGGATCAACGGAAATCATGCACACCGTACAGGACTATATGTTGTGTACGTTCACATGAGTCTTGTAGTAATTAATCTTAGATGGGACTATATGTTGTATGTGTTCATATAATTCTTGTAATAATGAATCTTAGAAAATTAAGTGACCTAGCTAGCCTAGCCTAACATTACTTTAGGTTCTTCTGGCCACATTATTAAAAGTCCATCAGTCCCTTTGGATCAGTGCTGCACCTCATTTTAGAGTACACTGTGCTCACTGTACCAATCTTTGAATCAGTAGTAATTTTTGAATCAGTATATATATATATATATATATAAAGAGGATACATTGCACATACAACGAATATGACATAGATTTATTCGAAATAGATCGATTACATTCAAGCGAGGTGAAGGGGCCAGCCTTGCACAAAGAACATCAACACGAAAGGAAAAAAAATACCATAGGAAACTTGAGCGAAGGACATGTCATCACCGACTTCAACAAATTCTTTATCTTCTTCTGAAGGGGGCAGCAGCAAAATTGAAATCAGTAAATTTTGGAACTCCTGAGTATTAGATCGGTTCTTTTTCAAATTGAAACAATGTTTCCAAATCTTATTGAACTATATTGTTATTTATAATTTGATCAAAAAATGTGAAATATGGATATATTTTAATTTCTCTTTCTAAAATTAAAATTTCACACATGCAATTTCAAATTTATATTAGAAATTTTAACTTGTTGTTTTTAGAATGGGGCATCTAAATTATTGCTTAATTTTGAAACTTTCATTTCAAAAAAAAAAATGAATGGTAATGGAATCTCCTGGTGATGCATGTGTCGGTACAAGGTCACACTAAACTAAGATAATGAAAACATAAGCAGAGAAATAGGGCACTATAAGATACACAAGCCTTATGTGTTTTTTTTTTATTCCTGCCTACCTAGCACTAAGAGGGACGCAGCCACCCGTAGTGAATGTCTTAGCCTTTATTTCCTGACAAGAAAATATATAACAATTAAAATGGCATACAAGATACACATGTGCATACTAATAAATGATCTCACTGTCACAACTTCAACCATGCACATGCCCAACAACATTTTACAGTCATTTTTTTGTTAGTAAATTTTACATTCAAATAAATTGTGAGTAAAGATTCACATTCAGAATGTGAGTAGAACACATGGTTGGAATTGGTGGCACCAGGAAATAGGCATCATCAAATTTGCATTGAGCTTCCTTCCGTTTAGCTGTGGCTGGATCCGCAAAGCATGCGACTTGAGCCTGTGTCACAATAGCATGGCGCAGACGGCCGTGGAATTCACAAGCATTCTCAATGACATAAAAATCTCCAAGAGAGTGGATGTATCGGTCATGTGAACTCAACCTGTCCGACTTCGAGAGGGGTCTAAGGTCGAAGGTGTGGCCATGGTGTCACTTTCAGCACACAAGCGCTAAGATCTTGGAGTGGGACGGCCAGTGGTGACAAGAGGGTATTTACAACATAGAAGTTGTCATATCAATCTTTGCCTAGCGATATATCAAATCCTAGTCAGTTGCTAGATAAGACGGGGCATCAACAAAAGTAAGCTGACTAGATAAGACAGGGCATCAACAAAAGTAAAATGGATTGCTTCATGCTTGCTGTAGACAGGAGCTCTAAACTGCATAGGTACTCTCTTTTTACAAAAAAATAATAATAATGTGTAATAGTAAACCACATGATAACAGCAGCATGTATCATCTCCTAGGGATTCATATCGATTTTGGTTTGAGTTACCGTATTATAGTGTATCTGCTAAGACATGGATGTCATAGTTAAGTGATGATTTTTTATCTTTTTGTTAACTTTAGAATTAAAATGATTATTTGCACATGTGTAAAATATTAATAGTTCGCCAACCTTTAGAAAATACAGTGGTTGCTTTGCATGTGGTTTAATGAATATATTCCCCAGCTGCCTTGATGGGTTCGATATATATATAGGTCCCATTACATCTTTCGTTTGTCCTTAACTATTGAATCAAATAAAAACACATGGGTTGTTCCAAAGAAAAATTCATCCACGAAACACCGCATTCCTTACCCAAGATGTTAGTATATGGCCAGAAACAGGGGAGACAATGAGTAAAGAAACAAACAAAATAGTGTCGAGCGTGTGCTAGCTGGGAGTAGGAGGCACTGGGAAACAGAGGCATGCAATCTTCTCATCAACTCTAGCAAAGTTTTACTTGTAATCTTTTGTATGATCTGCAAACCCAAATTAATATTAGCTGCATGGTGGCTGTGTTCTGTGGGAAGAATGGGCTAAAACTAGAGGACGGCTACGATGGTGGACGACTAGAACTGCGAGACCGGTCGATTGCACCTGCTGTTAGCCTCGTGAGAATAACAGTGGTGACATATATAATTTATTGTTTAATTTTTGAGAATTAAGAGTGATTAACCTTTGTTCAGAGTCAAGGTGGCAGAACTTGCATGATGTTAGGCATGTGCTACCATCATCTTTACAGTGACACAGAATTTACGGCTCACGAATGTGTGAACATGTAGCTTTTTATCCTGAGCCACAAAAGCGAAATTCATAGCTTCCCTATCTCATTGAGCCACCGTGTACATTGCTCTCTCCGTCCCGAGACTACTGTTACTATTTAATTCAACTCTGTACTAGTAACTAATAATAACCACTTTAGAATGGGTTGAAGACGTTGGGAACGAACAGGCAAACGGGAAGAACCGTCAAAAGCGTTAAAGCTGGAAGCAGAAATAAAGATGGGTGCTGGACTATTGTGCGAAGTACAACTGGCTACAGTAAACTGACTCGTTCGCCTAAATTGGCCATCTCTGCTCAACGGTGTAATCCTTATTTAGGACTAGGAGTATGTTTATGGGTGGGTATACTACTAGAATTGACATGTTTTTCTATGAGAAAAACTTTCGTAGGGGAACTCGTCGATTCCAATAGTGGTATTCATTTCTACAGAAACAATCATCTGTAGGTGTTTGTAATTAACTATCGATCTTGGTTTCAGCTGACATATTAATGCAATACATCTGCAGATCTGCTAGTACTTAAACGGCCAAGCTAAGCAGTCATTTTGTTTTTACCGATGCATTTGCAAATTGAAATGATTACTTGAATGTTAAAGATATGAGATGTTTTATGGTGATTGGGAGGAACTAGAAGTGCCTTCTCCTTCTTAATTAATTTCAACCATTGATTTTAAAAATTGGTATCAAGTTCATCATTTTTAGCATCGGACTTACTATTTTGATACATTTGACCAAATACCTCTTTGTTTTTAACCATCAAGTCCGATCAAATAGACGGCTATGGTTAACTCCAAGCATTGTAACATCTCTCTAAAGATATTAGCACTCCCTCTGATTTACTCTCTTCATCTCAAAATAAGTGTCTTTCTATATTTTCAAACATCTATTTTTGACCATTCATCTTATTCAAAAAATTTTGTAAAAATATTATTTATTTTATTTTGAAATGATACATTATTGGAATTACTTTATGCATGACTTATTTTTTTATTTTCGTAAAATTTTTAAATAAGATGAATGGTTAAACGTTGATTTTCAAAAGTAAAAAAAGCATCACTTCTTTTGGAACGAAGGAAGTAAAAATGAAGTCATTTTGATCAAACATTGGGAATATAAATTAGGAATAATTTTTAATTTTGTTAAGTTATACATGTGAAAATCATATGATTAAAGTTAGAGAAAATTCCTTTCTTGACCCTAAAATAGTCATTAATTCCTTCCTTGGCCCTTTTGGCTTTGAACTTCCCTTTAAGGACCAAAATTTAGATTTTGTTCCTTATTTGGTCCTTTCGTTAGTTAAGAGCACTAACGGTATTAAGTGAGAGGTGAAATGACCATTTTACCCCTCATCTAACATAAATATTCTTTGCATTTGTATTATCTGATCTCTCCAACATAGTTTCATAATTATTAATCATCACATGATTAATTGTATATTCTGAGATTAACTCAAATACAAATGAAAATTATGTTAGTTCATTTTATATGAGGGGTAAAATGGTCATTTCACCCCTCACTTAACACCGTTAGTGCTTTAAAATAACAAAAGGGCAAAAAAGGAACCAAATCTAAATTTTGGTCCTTAAAGGGAAGTTCAAAACCAAAAGGACCCAGTGACTATTTTAGGGCTAAAAAAGGAATTCTCTCTTAAATTCATCTTGAAAAATTCTTTCATAAAAGTATACATATGTAATTTTTAATAAATATATTTATAAACAATGAGTCAATTATGTTTTGAAGACCATATTATTATCCACAACTATTTCAATTTTGAGACAGGAGTAGTAAATAGTTTGCCAACCTTCACAAAATGCCATGTGCTTTAATAGGAGCACTGTACTAGTTCTTCCCTACCACCTTCACGTGTTCTATACATAAGTCCCTATGCTTCTTGCATTTGTTCACAACAATTGCTTCCAATTGAAAACATGTACTTCTCCATAGAAAAATTCATCCATAGCAACACCTCCATAATCCATTTAACAAGATATTAGTACATGTCCCAAAATAGGGGAGACGATACACTGCACAAAGAAAGAAACAAAATTATGAGAAGAGGAAGAGTGCGTGTGCTAGCTGGGAATAAGAGGCACGGAAACAGAGGCAATTGCCGCGCGCTTCCCAGGCCTAGTAAAATTTGACTAGAATGGGTAGAACTAGAGGATAGACACCCATGACGACATTTGACTTGTGACCTCATGCAGGATCAATGCATGGTGGCTGGGTTCTACGGGACAAGGAACTGGTAGCGAATGGGTAGAACTAGAGGATAGACACCCATGACGCATATGCAACTAGACATGTAAGAGAGGCTACCACAGGTGCACTAGCTTTTGGTAGTTTTCTGAGATCAACAGTGGCATCATGGTTTCTTGTTGAATCTTGGAGAACCAGGGCCAGAAAATGGGTGATCTTGTCATGCCCCATTTTTGGGATACACTGTGCACCACATATCAGTTCCTATATCAGTAGCTAATATGCACTAACACATTAGAATGTATATCAAATGCATACTTCGAATAGAAGAATATATCTGATATCGAACCTTTAGCGGTAACTTGGTGAGGATTGAAACAATTCACAACCAGTCGACCAACTAGAGGTGAAGCAAACAGCGGAAAAACAGGGCCCAACTTCACAAGCAAACTTGGGAGGTAGGACTAATACTCGGCACGTCGTCGTCTTCTACGAATCCTCTCTGGCTAAAAACCACAATTGAAAACTGTGAGTACATAAGGTACTCCGTAAGCTCTAACACTATATATATATATATATATATATATATGTGTGTGGTTATAGCAAGGATTAGGCCACGGGGTTTCCTTTTGCACAAAGCCAATCTTTTATGCATGGTTCACTATAGAAGCTTTGCAAAGAGGGAAATACATAGAGTAGTTGTTGTCCATATTTAAGTAGGTTGGTCCTGCGGGAGATGTTCATCAATCCCGTCAGTCCCTACATTTTAGTCGGGGAGCTAGCACGCAACCGTACCGTCCCCAGGACACTCTGCCTTCACTTTTCAAAACACAGACACCTATACCCACTCACACTATCAAGGAGATAATCTAGTCTAATCAAAGTGAGCCTAAGCTGTAGCGTGCCAATACCGTGACAACGGCCAGTCCGGATGGATTTATACACTCTGCAGAGGTTGTACACTGTACCCACAGGCCATGCTTCTTTTGATCAACAGAGTCACATAACGCCCACTTTTCACGCACTAAGATATCCACAAGGTCTCCTTAAGATGCTAACAGGGGTCATCACTCGAGAGTAAGCCCGATGACGCGAAGTTCGGGTCATTACCAAGTACCCAGAGGCTATGCCATAGGTTGTACAATTCCCCATGGCGCGGGCCATTGCTGTAATCGTAGACCAGGCAGCGAGTTATCTCACGTCTACTTCCTGCGACTTGTGTACCAACCAACCGCCTTAGGGGCCACATGGATACAAAGGGTGAAGGTGAGTCCTTCCCATGAACAAAGGTTCTGTGGTTGCACATAAACGCTACGTTGAGATCCGATGAACCGGTCCTTATATGGCAGGGGCGACGCTTGTCTACGACAGGTGGACCAGTCCGAAGTTTACACATAGCACACAGTTCTAGGAGCCCGTCCCACGACCAAAACATTATCCCTTCTCATCACCTAGCACCAGTTGCACTAACACATATCCCACTTTATTTCACGCACACCACCAAACACATTTTGACACATTTGATAAGATGATTGGTGTATGGTGTGGTGATGCACTGCATCACATAAGGGTTCCTAAGCAAATCTAATATCAAAGTATCTTTTCATTCGTTAAGGACGTTAACGAAGGAAGTCCTATAGTTATCAAGGGGGCGTCATCAACGGGTAACAAGGTAGTATTCGTATTTAATGAAAGTAAGTAACTGACATCAATATAAATACGTAATAATCAAGTAGGGTATTTACTACACAAGGTTTTTAACATATATCAAAATAGATATGCAAGCATTTAGGTCATATGGGTGTGCAAGCAAAATATAGAATGAATATGATCAAGAGGTTAGAGCTTGCCTGCAAGTCCTTAATCTTTAGAACTTGTCTTCTTGATAATCTTCAGGTCTCGGAGTCTTGAATTGCCTGCTTGATGCCGAGGTCTTCGGGCTTTTCCTTGAATGTCCCTTCTTTTGTCTTCTCTTGGGTCCAGCTCTTCCTCGAACTCTGTGTTGTCTACACGATAGAATATGCCTAATAAAACTACTGTAAATGAAAAGCTCGAGAAGAACCGATAAGACCCGATCAACTTCGATTAAGAGCCAAAGGAACGCCACGAGAAAACGATGGGTAAATTGCGCATGACATGGTGTCGATCCTAATGCAATGCTCATTAATCGGTGTGTATCGTAGTGTTATTTACTACAGGTCAATTACTATTTATTTAGCTACTTTCTTATATTGCTTATAAGGTTACATAGACAGTTAAGTATAACTATACATGGTAAATATTATACTAGAGTCTTTATTCTAATACAAGTTAGTATTTTGGTTTGTTTAATATACTACTATAAGTTTAAGGTGGCATCACATGCGTAGTTACTACCTAGCAATATTTACGAGGGATTAATGACTAATTGATTACTAATCTATCTTAATCAATGTTTGTGTGACTATTTTATTAAACTACGTAAGTATATGTGATATAAGTATCTACAGGCACTAGTGGGATTATACGCTAATATAACACTTATTTAATGAGCATGCTATGTATGTGATATGTTATTTTAGACATTATTTCGTCTTGTCTATATTTACTAAAGAACAGTGAGTAATCACTTAGCTCATTAAGCTATGCTATATGAGGTGTTAGTAGGTCATGTGCATGTACCCATTATCTAGCTCCTAAGGTATTATCACACTGTTATGAATAAATGTATTCGTATATATATATATATATATATAT
>BCLG01003710.1:21495-48312 GCA_001602295.1 Zoysia matrella
CGTGGGCTGGTAGGGAGGGAAGGAGGGAGAGGTGGCCCAGTGAGAGAGAAATTGATTTGATCATTTTTCAAGGATTTTCCTTGCTTGTTTTAAATTCCAATGAATTCGAATTTAAAAAAAATTTCAAACGAGCTCAGCCAAATAAAACCAGAGAAAATTAAAAAAAACAGCCACAAAGGAAGATCATGCATTTGTCCACACAAGGTTTTAGTGCTCTTAGCAAATTTTCAAATTAAGAGTGTTCATTATTTTATGTGGGGTTTTTGCCTTTTGAATGAAGAGGAGAGAAAAGAGAAAATGTTAGCTCCTGTTAGAGAAAAAGAAAAAAAAAGAAAAAAAATTTAACTCTACCACTTCTTATTTCTTTTCTAAATTCAGGGTTTTACAGATCTCATGACACAAATTGATTGAACAAGACGAATAAGATGAATGATCAAAATTGATATTAAAGTTAACGATCGACAAACTCTCAACATTTTAAAAATAGAGCAAATAATCATTAGTCACCTCAACCTGACTAATCAGGATTAATACCTAGAACTAATATTACAGCGACTTAAATACCCTTATTTTTCTCGATCCCAATCAAATCACGAATTCAGTTTCCTCCGCATCAAATTCTGTGAGTCGATCTGTTACAACAGACAAAAATTTATTGGAGTTCGGTGATTCACAGCTTTGTGCCCCTTTGATGAGCGTGTTCGCACGATACATTCTACTAAAGGGACATCAAGCTGTCATGGTTCTGATCATGCCTATTCGATTACGACTCAATCCTTAAGGTTCCATTTGGAACGTGGGAAAATTTCCTGTTTCCTATGTTTTTTCTGTAAAATTGAGCTAATTTTTATGAAATTTCTGTATTCCAAACATGACTAATTATGTAAAATTGAGCTGATTCTTATGCACTTTTAGTCATTGCTTCTTAGGTCTAAATATTAGCAACTAATTAGTTTTAGTTCCAAACAGACACAAATTAACAATTACTATCTCCATCCCTAAAAATAAGCATTTTTAGGTTTAGTCATAGTCAAACCTTTTTAACTCTGATTATTAATAAAAAAATAATTACATTTTAGATCATGTTATTAGATTTTTCATGAAATAGACTTCTATACTATGTAACTCTTTATATAAAAATTATTTAAATTTCTAGATATTATTAATCAAATTTAATAGAATTTGAGTTAGACCAAACTCAGAAATGGTTATATTTGTGACAGATGGAGTAGGCAGGGGTAAGATGAACTTTCACTACAGATTGGTCTAACAATCAGTCCATCCTTCAACAATCATTGAACTAATAATTAACTGTCTAATTGTTACTCATAGTTGACTAACTATTAGTCAAGGACTAGCAATTAGTCACCTAGATCCAAACAGGGCCAAAGAATATTGTGTGTAAATTATGCCACTAACATGAATGCCATGGTTAATTGGGGATTTTTTTTATTGTTGATTAGCATTTGCAAATTCAAATGATTATTTGGACATGTAAAATATCAATATTTTCCCAATCTTTACAAAATATAACGGTTGCTTAATTTGCATGTGGCTTAAAAAAATTTACCAGCTGCCTCCATGAGTTTGATATATATAGGTCCCATTGCTTCTTACATTTGTCCTCAACAGTGGAATCAAATAACAACATGGGTTGCTCCAAAGAAAAAAAATAGTATATGGCCCAAAACATGATAGACAATGAGCAAAGAAATAAAAATCGTGTCAAGAGTGTGCTTGATGGAAACAGGAGGCACTGGGAAATAGAGGCAACTATCGCTTCACAAAGTAGCACAGTTTACTTGTGAACTTTTGCACGATATGCAAGCCCGCCTTAAGATTGGGCTAAAACTAGAGGACGGCCATGATGATGGATAACAAGAACTGCAAAAGCGGCTACTGAAATTACATGCACCTGTTGCTGTAGCCTATGAGATTATCTCTGGTGACATATGGTGTATTAAATCGAGACCACAATATTTTTGTTATAACTCACTACGTTTTTGGAATGTTAAATGTTGACATTGTTGACTCTTTCATTATTTTGACCATTAGTCTTATAAAAATATTAAAATGTGTAAAATTATTAATCATATTTCAAATATATATCTTAAATGATAAAATATTTCAAATATTTATCATATATTTTGATAACATGAATGGTCAAAGGTAACCTTAACAATCAATAGTGTCAATATTTTAAAACCAAGTGAGCGTGTTCCATATGTTGAGAGGAACAAGTGTCAAGCCAAATGAAAAAACTTGGACTTCAATATGCTTAATTAATGGGGCCATTGTGTTTCAGCCATAAATTTTAAGTCTAATTGTGATTCAGACATTGATTTTTAGATTTCATGATTCAGCCATCATTTTAAATCCAAATTGTAAATTTTTTAAAATTAAATTTCAAATTCAGATTTCAAAAGTTGTATACTTCAAATTCATGTTTTGAAATTTTCCAAAATTTCAAAATTTGAAATTCTGCCCTCATTTTGAATTTTAACCACAATTCAAAATTTTAAATTTAGATTTGGATTCTTATATAAATACAATAAAATTAACAAAACGATGATACAATCACAAAAGGGCAATTTTGTCTTTTCTCACTAAAAATTAACCCCGTTAGAGACACTTAACGGACTTGTGGTACTATTGAAGTAAGCTTTGAAAAAGTAATAGCTGAATCACAAAATCTGAAAATCAATGTCTGAATCACAATTAGACTTAAAATCTATAGCTAAAACACCATTGTCCCTTAATTAATCATATGTCCTTTCTCTTCCATATGTAGTTTAAAAGAAACTTTTAGTAGCTAAACAATAGTCTTATTTTTTATGTGTAAATTATGCATTAACATGAATGGCATGGTTAATTGGTGATTTTATTTTTTTTCTGAGCATTTGCGAATTCAAATGATTATTTGGACATGTAAAATATCAATAGTTTTTCAACCTTTACAGAATATAGTTGTTGATTCGCATGTGGGTTTATCAAATTTCACAGGTTCCTCCAAGAGTTCGATATATATAGGTCCCATTACTTCTTATATTTGTGCTCAACAGATGATTCAAAATGGGTTTGCTCCAAAGAAAAATTAATATATGGCACAAAACAGGGAAAACAATGAGCAAAGGAAGAAACAAAATCATGTCAAGAGCGTGTACTAGCTGGGAATAGGAGGCACTGGGAAATAGAGGCGATTGGTGCTTCACAAATCTAGTAGTATTTTACTTGTGATCTTTTGCACGATCCACAATTCTTGCTTAATATCAGCTACATGGTGGCTGTGTTCTATGAGATCATAATCGAGCTAGTGAAGTGTAGGCTAAAACTAGAGGATGACCACGATGGTGGATGACTAAAACTGCGAGAGCGGCTCTCACAATTGCACCAGCTTTTGTGAGCATTGTGAGATTAACAACGATGATACACAATTTATTGTTGAACTTTTAAGAATTAGGAGTGATGAACCTTCATTCAAAGTCACAGTGACAGAACTTGCACAATGTTAGGCATGTGCCACAATCATCGTTATGGTAAGATGATATTGAAGGCTCATGAATGTACTGTATATGAACATGCATCTGTTTTTTTTTAGACTCAAAAGCAACTTGTATATATGTGTGTAACTGTTTATCAATACATAAAATACATTATAAATTAAAATTTTACACAAAGATAGATTGCAACATTCACTAATTTTGGGACTTAAATATCAATTTGAAGAACTTTTTGATGAAAAAAGGACAAACCTTGCAGAACAGTGGTAGGAAACTGCCAATCGTGTCGAGTCAGAACTTCCCAAATCAGCATTCGATCAGTTCAGTGAACCCACAGCAAAACACTCAGTGGCCCGTGACTGGCAAGTAGCATATACACTGTTCAAAGAGGCGGCTACGGTCTAGTATGGAGGCGTGTTCAAATCAGCCATGCATGGTGCATGCATCTGTATAATCTGATGGAGAGTCAGGAGGAGCAAGGGAAAAGATGAAAGTAGCTCCCCTTAATGGCACTAGTAAGTCATAAACATCAAATCTTCGTCACAGACATCATGACAGCAACTGGCACTTTCATTTCAGAGCAAATGTCTACTACAGTTAGAAGCTCTCAAAATCGCGGGACTACATATATTTCTAAACTACCAGCTGCTATCAGCAAGGCATTTCCCAGGATCAGAAATAATTCCAATTGGTTCTGAATACATTGTCCAAGAACACTACTATTTATAATTATTCTTCAGATCAGTTTACCTCATCTCAGATGGCATGGAATGCCACCTTCCGCTGGCTCGCACCCCTGACCTCTTGCCGCATTTTCACCACGATCCTCATCGGTGGGCGGTGATTCGGATGGTTGGAGACGCAGAGCTGCCCGATCTTCAGAACCTTGCACATCTCATCCATAAACTGCTCAGCGAGGGTGTGATCCAACACGGACTCTGGTCCGTTCTGCTCAATAGTAGTAGAAACCCATGTCACAAGGTCCATCTCATTGATCTCTCGCGCCATCGGCTTCTTACCTGTTACAAGCTCCAGAAGCACGACGCCGAAGCTGTATATGTCACTCTTCTCATTTACACGGAGAGTGTAAGCATATTCTGCGATACACAACAGATCAATCAGCACCAATAAGCAATATGCAAAGTATGTAAAATCCAGCCAGTTATAAATTAGTAACAAATTAACAATAAGAATTTGCATATTATATAGAGAACAAGATGTAAAAGAATCTTTTGACGACTGTAAAGTATTAAACGAGTGAAGAAACTCACCGGGAGCGATGTACCCATAAGAACCAACGATGGCTGACATAGTGGCAGGTCCATTTCCGATTGCCCTTGCAACACCAAAATCTGCAACCTTAGCACCAAATTCTGCATCGAGTAAAATGTTGTTTGACTTCACATCTCGGTGGATGATTGGGGGCACACAGTCGTGGTGCAAATAGTTGAGTCCTTCCGCTGCATCGCACGCAATCTTATACCTCATCGGCCAGGCCAAGATGCTGCTTTTGGCGCTGTGAAGAAAGTCCCCCAGGCTGCCATTCGGCATGTACACATAGACAAGCAACCTACTGACTTTGTTTGTGATAAAGCAAGCAAGCTTCACAATGTTCTTGTGCCGTACTTTACTTAATGTCTCAACTTCTGCCTCCAAACAGTCATTTCTACTACTTGGGTCACTACTCGCCCAGAACTTCTTGACAGCCATGGCCTCGCCGTGAGGCCCGAAGACAGCCTTGTACACCTTGCCTGCTGCACCCTGACCAATCACATTGTTCTCACGGAGGCTATTCACTATGTCCCTCTCACTGAAATCCACCTTGTGGAAGGATGTGAGTGCCCAGCTGGACTTTTCAGCACCTAATTTGGCAGCAACACCCTTGTGTGTTCTGCACTTGTAACCAAACCACGCAGCACTGAGGAGTAGGATGACCATTGAGGCAGTGAGAATGGTAACAACCAAGTTGATAACGGTACGCCGGTTGATACCCGAATTGTGATTCCTCTGACAGAACCCATGGCACAGGCCAGGGTTACCCAAGAAGCTATCTCGGAACTGTAAGTCGTAGAAGTAACGCGGTATAGGTCCCCAGAGCTTGTTAAAGGATACATTGAAATGACTTATCCTGAGATTTTCTAGTTGCAAAGGCAGTGTCCCGGAAAGCTCATTGTTTGACAAATCGAGTGAATTTATTCCCCCAGAACTTATAAGCTCTGGAGGGTTGCTCCCACTTAGGTGATTATTTGAAAGGTCCAGCAGTACCAGTTTTTTCAACTTACCAAATCCAGGAGGGATCCCACCGGAGATGGAGTTGTTGCTCAGATCAAGCTTGTAAAGTTGAGAAGCCTCAGCGAGCGAGGGGGCCAGCGGCCCAGAGAAGCCATTGTTGGAAGCCACAAACTCTAGCAGATTGGGTAATGCCCCCAAATCTCCTGGCAGGGCACCAGAGAACCGGTTGTCTTGTATGAGCAACTTGGATAAGTTCTTGGCACCGGCGATGGCAGGATCAATAGCCCCTGATAGCTCATTGTCACGAAGCTCAAGCAGAACGACATTCGGCAGTGCCCACAATTCCGGCGGCACCGGCCCGGACAACCTGTTGCTCTGCAGACGCACCCTCGTCAGCGTCCTGCATTGCCCCAACTCCACCGGAATGGCTCCCTCAAACTCGTTGTCCAACAGCATGATCTGTGTCAGCTTCCCCGAAGCACACAGCGTCGCCGGAATGGGACCCGACAGCCGGTTGTCCGACGTGTCCAGGAACATCAGCTCCCAAACTCCGGTGGCAACGGCCCTTCAAGCTGGTTACCGAAAATCCTGAAGTCAGACAACCTTGGTGCCGTCCCCAACGTCGCCGGCAAGCGCCCGTTCAGATTGTTCTGATATATGTGCACGCTCAGGAGGCTCGGCGCCCTAAACAAGTCCTGCGGTATCTCCTCGGAGAGCCGGTTCATGGACATATCCAGCATACGGAGCTTCTTGCAGGCGCCCAACCCGATCGGAATTTTTCCGGAGAGCTGGTTGGAGTAGAGCTCAATCTGCTCCAAAGATTTCAGATTCCCAATGCCTCTTGGTATCTCGCCGGTGAGGTTGTTCGAAGAAAGGTCCAGATTGACGAGATTTCTCAGCCTCCCAATGGACGAAGGGATGTTACCGATTAGGGAGCAGTTGGCGACGAACAGCACGCGGAGATCGGTGAGG
This sequence comes from Zoysia matrella, assembly GCA_001602295.1. Lineage (NCBI taxonomy): Eukaryota > Viridiplantae > Streptophyta > Magnoliopsida > Poales > Poaceae > Zoysia > Zoysia matrella. Next base: position 28,200 of record BCLG01003710.1, read on the forward strand.
TCGCCGAGCTTCTCCGGCAATGACGACGGCGAGAACGGGTTGTAGGCGAGATGGAGCTCCTGGAGCGCGGTGAGGTTGGCCACGAACGCCGGGAACTCGCCGGAAACGTGGTTCTTGAGCAGGTTGAGCACGACGAGCGACCGGAACCCCGCTCCCCACTCCGGCGGGACCTCGCCGGAGAAGTTGTTCCCGGCAAGGCTGAGGTGCGTGAGCGCCGGGAGATCGGCGAGGCAGGCGGGCAGCGGACCCACAAGGCTGTTCAAGGTGAGGTCGAGGCGCTCGAGGGACCGCAAGGGACATAGCGCGGCCGGGAACCGGCCGGCGAGGGAGAGCCTGGAGAGGTCGAGCCCAACGACGGCGCCGGTGGAGTTCGCGGAGCATGACACGTGCTGCCAGCGGCACGGGAAGCCGGAGCCGGAGCCGGGTTGTTGCCAACCAGCAAGCGCGCCGGTGGGGTCCAAGAGCGCTGACTTGGTGGCGAGGAGAAGCTCGCCGTCGGAGGAGCCCGCCGCAGTGGCGTGGAGCTGGAGCAAGATCAGCACAAAGAGCAGCAGACTGATGGCGGCCATGGCGCGGTGGCGTGCAGACTGGTGGAGAGTGGGGAGGGGTTTTAACGAGGAGTCGCCATGCTGTGCCACGATTGGAAGGCTCCATGGTTTTGTCTCTTGGGGAGAAGAGCACGCTGAAATTGAGAGGGGGGCTAGTGGATTTCGCTTGGGTTACCAAAGGAGGTGCACCTAGGTCTGAAATTGAAGGGTTGTGGTCCATTCGATGGGAGGGTGGCTCATACGTCGAGGGTTAGATGTACCTTCATGAGAAAATAGGAGTGTACTAGCTACTCCTTTGATTTTAAATTATTAATACCGTTGATTTTTAATATCAATTTTTACTTTTTATTTTATTTAAATAAAATTGTTTCTATGTGTGAGATTATTGGTTGTGATTTAAATTTCACTAATGATAAATCAAATAATAATAAAATTTTACATATTTGTATACATTTTTTGAATAAGATAAATGATCAAAGTTGATGTTAAAAATTAATGTGTCAATATTTTAAAACCAGAGAGAGTAATTGCTAAGATACGATCTTATAGCCTAACATCAAAAATAATTACTACTAAAACTTATTGATAACCTTCCAAACTCTCAAGTCAGTGATTTCAAATACCGTAAGAAAAGCATCCGCCCAGAAAAATAAAGATAGCAACAAAAGAGACTTAGCACAATGCTACAAATTGTTTAAATGTACAGAAATTGATAGTAGGATGGCACCTTTCGATTCCACAATCAATCATTGCTCAAAATAAAAAAAAAGGAAATTATATCCTTGAGCATAAGTAGGAAAAACCGATGTCCCCGACATGTCAAGTAGGGCAGTAATTGAAAAAATTGTTTACAGTTATAGATGCGACTGTAGTTGAAATGCTTCTCCAATAATAATATAATTGATGCTTTTTTCTTAGGAATTGTAAAAGTGTAAAAACGATTTTTTTTTTTTTTGCGATAAGAACTCATCCTTTTAAATTTTGTTTTAAAGGATTGACAATGAAAAAAGATTCACAAAGATAAATTTTGTTTTTTAGGTAAGTTGATTTGAATAGGTTGTGCGGAAGAACACAATAGCCATTTTGGGTGCACAAGCCTGTGTGGACGGAGCAGCACAGGGGCCAGCCGGTTGCCTTGCCCCGCTAGCGAAAGCGATCAGTTTTGAGAGAACGCGGGACGCGTGGTGCGAAGGCCTGCCTCGCTCATCCTTCTCCCGCGCGCGCCCTGGGGCCGCCTCGGAGGAAGGAACGCTCCCCGCCCCTCTTCTGTGCCGTTACCATTCCCATGCACCGCGCGGTGGACTCCCTGTCGATCCACGTCATTAGGTCACCAGCCCCGGGTCCAGGGCCCTTGTGAACTGGCAGCAACGGCCGCAGCCTCCTTTACAGGCCTCTCGGTTGCAAGAACTTTGCATATTTGAGTTTTGTAATGTTATTTTTTTAATAAATTTGTCATCTGTGTGAATAATATATGAAACCAACTATATTTATAATTTATGTGTTTAATGATAAATTTTTAAAACATATTGTTTCTACTAGCGAAAATTCGAAAGCCTCCCGGTTGCAGCAACCACCGTGGTGAGAGGCGTGGTGGCAGCACGCGGAACCCAAGGCAACCTCGAGGGAGCATGATTTCGATGAAGGCAAAGTTCAAGCCTTGGCGTCTTCCCGTACAGGTCCAGTTCCGCACCAACAACCCACGCAAAAGGGAAGAGAAGGCTTCGTTTGGTAAAGATTGAAATGGGAAGAGAAGGTCCAGTTCCGCACCAACAACCCAGTTCCGCACCAACAACCTCGACGTCGCACGTCTTGCTCGAGGCCGCGGCGGCTCACGCTGCTCTCGCGGTGCCTGCGTCTGGCCGGTGCGCAACTGGAGACCGTCGTAACGCGCCGTGCTTAAGGGCGTGTTCGGTTTAAGGTTGGAATGAAGGGGATTGAAATGGAATGAGAGAGATTTAATCCACAGAAGAGTAGTGGAACAAATCCCATTCAATTCTCCTCCATTCCCCATCAAGCCGAACGGGGCCTAAGGTGGAAAGCGACGGGAGGTGATCGCGCGCGTGGCGGCGGCGGCGGCGGCGGCGTCTCCAGTGCAGTGTGAGGTTGCTGATTAGATGCATGGCTCACGAGGACGAGCCATAGGCCCGTAGCTCGACTGGCAAGGCGTGCCGGCGGTGCCACAATGAGAGTTTGACGTTTCCGTCACGTACCAGATTCTTGTGATCTCATGATCTCTCAAAAAACGCGACTTCAGAAATTGTGAATAAATGTACAAATGCTACACTTGTACCAAGTTTGAGAGAATTCCCTTTGTTTGAGGGGCATTTTGGTGTTTTTTTTTTCCAATTTGACTGGACATGAAATATCTGCGAGTATACGACGGAGATGGTAAATTAGGTAAGAGAAATAAAAAAATTATCGTAAATAAGAGAAGAGAGGGAAAATTTTTATTGCAAATAAAGGAAAAGATAAAATTTTCAGGGTAAATAAGGAACTTGCTCTATCTTTAATCTATTCATACTTTGAATAATGAATGGTGACACATGGTGCAGTACGTCACACGCCTGTATCATGGTGCAAAAGCCTACACACAATAATGGGATTTACAATGTACTCCCTGTCCCAAAATAAGTAGTAGTAGCATTTAACCATTTGATCGTTTTATTTCAAAAATTATGAAAATATTATTTAGTTTATTTTGAAATATTTTATTTTAAAAATATACTTTAAGCATTACTTGTTCATTTTATATTTTTATAAATTGCTTATTTATTTTATATCACTTATTTTAGGACAAAGTGAGTTATATTTAAATTCTGAACCCTAAAAAAACTCTTTCGCTTTAACATGGAGACTTCCTGTACAAGTCCCTCATGAATTTCCATATGTGTACATCTTTCTTTAGACCTAGGTTCTCCGTCCCTACATTGTTGTTGTCCTTCATCAATTTTGACTATTTATGTTATTCAAAAAATTTATTAAATATCATATATTTAATTATATTTTTTTATCATTAAAGATATTTGAATCATGACTTATAATTTCAAATATTTGAACTAATTTTTAAATAAGACAAATGTCAAAAATGATGATAGAAGTTAATACCAACAACAAATTAAAAACAGAGAACGTATCTTTTTTGTTGGTCAAGCTTCATATATGGGACACGATTGGAGAAGACTAAGGTACGTACCAGGTAATACATTAGTTTGGACGATGCAATGAGGTGTGGGGAGAAAGAAAAAGATACTGCCCAATCTTTCCTTTTCTACAAAGGGCCATGCCCATGATGGCTTTGTGTCAGGCGGGTTCACTACTGCTCTGCTTAATGCCTGAATGAATTCTATCATACATCACACAAGATTTTCAGCGTTACGAGTTCATTAGTTGATGGTTTTCATGCAAGTGGAAAATGACATTATTCAGTGATGCGTGTAGCCAGCAGGTCTCAATATCCATGAGATAGAAAAGACAGGCTAATTAATTGACTGTTAGATCAAAGTGCGAGTCACATATATAGTCCATGCTGGAGGAGGGACTAGGTCCAGATGACTTTTTTTTTAATATTTTTCTGATAATGGATGAAAATTCTGGCCTTTTGCAATAGAATTTTTAATATTTGTTGCATCTATTTGGCTGTGCCAGCAAACCAGATGCATGTGATAAGAACAGAGACCAAGGGATGTAAGACTTTGTAAGAGAGCAAATATATGATTATATTTCAATTTGTTGCATGCACTGGTTGAAGGAGCTGATCCTTCTTCTACATCCACAGCAGGCACAACGGAGCTCCGAGTGGCAGGTGATGTGCTTCCCAATGCCTCCTATTTTCAATGTAATGAGAACATGATGCAAGCTTGTGGCGCTAACTGGTTTTCCAAGTACTCATGGAACCATTTCCTTTGTATTCTATATCTTTCTACAGCGTTATCGTGTTATATTGAACCATGAGAACATGATATCACAACCTAGCTATTTGTGTACTATATGTATGCATCGAGCCTTCAACAAGGGGAGGTGTCATGTTGCTTACACGGTAGTTGAAGGAGCCTTCAAAGCATTTGCATACCCATGATTATTGTTGGACTCACAGCTTTAAGCTGAGGGCTGGAAAATTCTTATTTTACTCGTTTTATATATATACATGCATGAAGCCTCGCAGGTGGTGTACACATCGAAAAAACACCATGGGCTCTCGCTAAAGACCAATGGAATTTTGACGCCGATCTTTAGCCAAGTGTATACGCGGCAGATCTGGTGATTTTTGTAGCTGAGCGCCACGAACTTGCCATTCTTCTACAGGACCGGCCAGCTAGCTCGAGGTCCGAATATCACTGTCTGACCTCCCCGCGTGGTCGATCTGACTGGGAGCCTTGTTCCAGATGCATCCTATTCGTAACGAGCACACGGCATTGTGAGTCAGCCAGCCAGCATTGACTCTTCCTGTCTACAGTACTGCCTCCATGGTTGTATTTAAAGTGAGTACTTAGGTGTAATTTCTCTGATGTGATGAGCTATAAACAAAGAAACGAGCAAGTAGGAGGATGTCTTATTTTATAAAAAGGCTTGTACTCCATCAATCAATTGGAGGCCGGGCAGATGTTGCTTGGTGGTTGCACTGCTGCTCGTGCCCTTCCCTCAATTAATTCGACCAATAACCATACAATGCATTGTTGGTCGCAGTTTACAGTACTAAATCGAGATCAGTGGTCAAATCTGTGACTTCAGGTGTTGGTATACGACTAGTGCAGAAACTTGAGAGGACCACTAAATTAGTCAGCAATATATAAAATGTGTGAACACAGATGCTTTATCTTTAATGTATTCATTCTTTGAATTATGAATGGTGATGCGTGTTGCAGTGTGTCCCATGCCTGTATGATCTTCGCATCCTATCACGTGGTACAAAAGCCTGTCGAGAATTAATGGGATTTACAATGTACGCTAGCATTCATCAAATCCTGAACACTGAAAATTTCTCTGCCGGATTAGCATGGAGACTCCCGGTACAAATGGTGGTTCCTGTCCTTGATGAATTGCCTTATGCGTCCATCTTTCTTCCTACCTACCTTTTGTGTTGGTTCAAGCTTCATACAAGGATGGCCATCGAATGGAGCACACTAAGGTACGTACTCCACTAGGTAATAAATTAGTTGGACCATCCAACGAGATGTGGGGAGAAAGAAAAGACAGTGCCCATTCTTTCCTTTTGTACAGAGGGCAATGCACACATATATATGATGGCTTCGTGATGGTGAGTAATTCACTGCTGCACTTGCTTAATGCATAATGAATTATATCTACATCCATGTAGGAGCAACAGAGTTCCAAGTGGCAGGTGTTGTGGTTCTAGATGCCTCCTATTTCCAATGTACTGCGAACACGAACTGGTTTCTGATTCAGGGAACCATTTCCTCTGTATTCCATATATTTCTACAGAGTTCCATGAGAATAGGATATCACGAGCTAGCTACTATATGTATGCATCGATCAAGCCTTCAAGGCTTCAACAACGGGAGGTGTCATGGCGTGAACAGCTTTTAGTTGCACCGGCACTAGCTCTGCATTAACGACCTCATGTAAACATGTACGATATCTTTGTGTGTTCATGAGTATCACCGTGACGGTACAGAAGATCTACAGAAATCATGGCCTGCACAGTACTATATGTTGTGTTTGTTCATATGATCGAGTCTTGTAATAATTAATCTTAGAAAATTAAGTGACCTAGCTAGCACTGCCTATCATTACTTTAGATTTTCCTGTCCGCTTATTAAAATCCATCAGCCTTTGGATCAGTGTTGCACCTCATTTTTTAGTACAGTATGCTGACTATATCAATCTTAGGATCAATAGTTGATCGCACATACACAGAGGATACATTACATATATGATGACTATTACATAGATTTATCTGAAATATATCTTACAAGTTGTCGAGACCATGTAACTCGGATACTTAATGGGCCTGGCGTAAATACGAAGTAGCTGTGAGATGTAGCCCACGGTCCAACTCGCGGTCCGTGGAGGACTTAGTCACGCTAAAACCCGAGGGCTCGATCCGACCCCTAGGGTTGCGGCAACCCGAATGCGACAGTTCCCGACAGCCAGAATTGCACGAAGGCACCGGCCGGCCACTCTAGGGTCGGGGCCAGACGATGACAAGACCTGGTCGACCCTCGGGGCCGGCCACCGCTTCAACGGTCAACCTCTGACAAACGCAGAGATTCCAGACCGGACACACAGATTTTTGGCAGACGTGCCACAAGAGATAAAGCAACCTAACAAGAAGGTAAAGCTGCTCAGAAGGAAGTAAAGCGTTCTGGCGGGGGCTAAAGCTGCCCGCCTGGTGGTAAAGCCAAACGGTAAAGATCTTTTGCCTTTCGAAAATAGACGAAAGGACAGTCGAAGGACGCCAACCGTCTGCTCCGGCACCAGCGGGTGCTAGAAGATCAACCTCGTCAGAAGATCACGGCCCCACCCATCAGAGGGCTGTCGAGTTGCGTAGGCTCTAAGCTATGTAACCTCAGTCTGACCCTATATAAAGGGATGCTGGGGACATTAGACGATACGGCCCTGATAAATTCATAAGTCACACAGTACACTAGACTCAAGCGTTAGGGTTCTTCCCGGTGCAAGAACCTTTCTGCCATTGTAATCCCATTACGAGCTTATACGATACAGCCACTCTTTCTCTGGACGTAGGTTGTTACACCTCCCAGGTGGCCCGAACCAGGTTAACTCTCTGAGTCTTCCGTAGACTAGGCCACATCGAATACGAAAGATGCACCCAATCCCTCTCTGATTACGTAAATTCTACTATGTCGGTGGTCAGAACACTGATAGTTGGCGTGCCAGGAAGAGGGTTTTCGTGGTGCGTTTTCGCTTTGCCTTTTTCGATGGCTTTGATCTTCACCTTGGTGGGAGAGATTTCGGTCTTTCACCTCCGTTTCGGGAGCTTTGCAATTGCCATCGCTCGCGATGGTTGATCGTGGTGCGTCCCCACCTTTATAGCCGGCCAGGCCTTCCGCTTTGGAAGTTTGGACTTCGTCGCGGACAACGGTGGCGAGCTTCATCTTCAGGCCCCGCGTAGGAAGCATGCAGCCTGCTGTTGTCGGGTTCGCACTGTGCTGGGTCACAACCCGTCGAGGGAGTGCTTCATGCTGCACGCTCCTAAGGCCGCTAAGGAGCCGACTCCTGGAAAGACTCCGGACGGTGATACGTCTCCACGTCACCAGGCGCTGTCCATCGTCGAGTAGGCCCTCGACGCAAAGCTGTTGCCGTCGGCGCTGACACTCCAGGCAAGGGAGCTGTCGCGATGAGCAGCGGCGCTCGAGCTCGAGGGCGATCCACCTACCAGCAGATCATGGATAGCGGCACGTCTGTCTTTGACAGTCCGCTCGAGAACCTGGCGGCGGCGGCCTATGTCATCGACGAGTCTGCCACGCCCGACAACCTCATGTTGAGGGAGACCTACGACCGTCTACGCGTCTACCTCCACAGCGCGCTCTAGCAACCTGAACCATCACTCTGATCGCAGCAGTCAGAGACCCGCATAGCCAGTGACCGCGCGCCGACCGACGAAGCCTGGCCCGCGATAGCTACAGTGGTCGCACTGAGGTATGAGACCCTCTGCCACCAGCTGGATCTATTCACTAGCGTCTCGGGCCCAACTGTGACGCACGCCGCACCATTGATGCTAGAAGGCAAGCTCGGAGCAAGCGCTACGTCGAGTCCAGGCGTGAACGGACTCCCGACCGCTGCGATCGACGACGCAACCACGGCTCCCGAAGCCCCAGTCCTGACGGGTTCAAGTACTCTGGTGAGACAAACCCTACCCACTGGCTCGAAGATTATCGCCTCGCCTGTAGAGCCGGGGGTGCGGACGACTTGATCGCTATCAAATACTTGCCACTTTTCCTGTCCGACTCGGCCAAGGGGTGGCTCGAGCACCTTCTCGAAGGCTACATCGATGACTGGTTCGACCTCCCGTGCATTTTCGTCGACAACTTTTAGGGGACTTACACTAGGACAGGTAACTCTTGGGACCTCAAGAACTGCAAGCAGAGGTCAGACGAGTCGCTCTGGGACTACATCCAACGCTTTTCACGTAGCGCAATGAGCTGCCCAACTTGAGTGATGCCGACGCCATCAACGTCTTCACTTGTGATACAACTACCAAGGCACTTGTCCATGAGCTGGGGTGTAAAAACCCTCGAACGACCCGCGCCCTCCTCGACATCACCACCACGTTCGCCACCGGGGAAGAGGCCATTCAGGTCAACTTCGACCGAGATCAAGGCAAAGACAAGAAAAAGTCCAAGCCCGATCACAAGCCAGATCACCGCTCTGACCGACGTCCCGACCGCCGCAATAATCGATCCGGGGGCGATTCGAGCAACAAGAGGCCTAAGAAGGGTCGGCCGCACGACGAGGAGTTCGTGACCGTCGCCGAACGATAGCCCCGACCCCAAGCAAGAAAGCCAGCCGACCACAACAACCATTTCGAGAAGCTGCTCGACAAGCCCTGCACCGACCACTCGACCCCCATGAAGCATAGCCTTCGAGACTGCCACCTGATGATGCAGTTCTTCAAAGGTAACTTCTGTCTCGACTCTCGCCAAGCTCCTCATCCCAACCCCCGGCCAAGGCCGAGGGTAACGCTAACACTGTCTTTCTCGAGCCAGAGGATTGTCTCATGATCTTCGGCGTGCCGGTGGCCTACGAGTCCTGACGCCATCAGAAGCAGACTTGGCGGGAGGTCAACATTGTCGACATTGCCGTCTCAACCTACCTTAAGTGGTCGGCGGCCCCTATCACCTTCGATAGGTTCGACCACCCGGACCACGTGCCTCAGTCGGGCCGTCTGCCTCTGGTGCTCGATCTGATCGTCGGCACCACACTCGTGACTAAGGTCTTCATGGACGGAGGTAGCGCCCTCAATATCCTCTACATCGACACCATCAAAGCCATGAAACACTTGGTGTCCGACCTCTGGTCGAGTCATGCTCCCTTCCACGGAGTCATTCTCGAAGGTAGCGCAGTACCCTTGGGCCAGATCATCCTCCCGGTCACCTTCGGCGATCGCAATAACTTCAAGACCGAGTGGCTCACCTTCGACGTGGTCGACTTCTCCGACACCAACCACGCCATCCTCGACAGGCCGTGCTACGCCAAGTTCATGACCGTCCCCAACTACGTCTACCTAAAACTAAAGATGTCGGGGCCCAAAGGCGTCATCACGGTGTCGTCTCATTTCAAGCACGCACTTACCTGCGAGCAGGAGAGCTTCGTGCTAGCTGTTGCCCTCGCTGGGTCGGCCTAGCTCGAGGAGATCCGGAGGACCAAGGGGTCGGATCCGACCGTTGACTCCAAGCCGGCGACCTCTACATCCTTCGAGCCTGCCGACGACTCCAAGGAGGTCACTCTTGACCCCTCCGACCAGACTAAGAAAGCCAGAGTCGGGACCGCGCTCTTCAACGAATAGGAAAGCGCGCTCGTCGACTTCTGTGTTAGGAATCGGGACGTCTTCGCCTGGGCACCCTCCTATATGCCGGGCATCCCGAAGGAGGTTGCCGAGCACTCCCTCAACATCCTTCCAGGGTCTCGACTGGCGAAGCAACGACTCCGATGTTTCGACGACGAGAAACGCTAGGCCATCGAAGAAGAGATAACGAAGCTGCTGGACGTCAAGTTCATTTAAGAAGTCTATCACCCCGAGTGATTGGCTAACCCTGTAATGGTTAAGAAGAAGAACGGAAAATAGAGAATGTGTGTTGACTATACGAGCCTCCACAAGGCATGCCGCATAGATCAGGTGGTCGACTCCATCGTCGGATGCGAGACCCTTAGTTTTCTCGATGCGTACTTCGGATACCATCAGATCTCTATGCGTGATTCCGACCAGCCAACCACATCCTTCATCACACCATTCGACTCGTTCTGCTACATCACCATACCATTCGGGCTCAAGAATGTCGGCGCCACCTATCAGCGCTGCATGCAGAAGTGCTTTTATAACCAGTTGGATCAGAATCTGGAGGTCTATGTTGACGACATCGTCATCAAGACCCGACAAGCTACTGGCCTCATCGAAGACCTAGAGGAGACGTTCACCAACCTTTGGAGATACCGCATCAAACTCAACCTCGAGAAGTGCATCTTCGGCGTCCCCTCCGGCAAACTGATCGGTTTCGTCATCTTCGAGCGCGGCATCGAGGCCAACCCTGAGAAGATCACAGCCATCCGCAACCTCGGACCCATCAACAACGTCAAAGGGGTCCAGAAGCTCACCGAGAGCTTAGCAGCACTCAGCCGTTTCATCTTCTGACTCGGAGAGAAGGTCATGCCTTTCTACCGACTCCTGCGCAAGTCCGATCGCTTCACATGGACCACCGAGGCTCAAGATGCATTCGACCAACTCAAGACCCTGCTGTCTACGCCGCCAGTCTTAACATCGCGGACCCCTGGTGAGCCACTGCTCACCTACATTTCTGCGACAACTAAGGTCATCAACACTGTTCTCGTCGTCGAGCATTTAGAGGAGGGTTGGGCCTTGAGGGTCCAGCGGCTCGTTTACTTTATCAGCGAGGTGCTGACCGACGCCAAGACTTGATACACTTAAGTGAAAAAATTGCTCTACGTCGTACTCATCACCAGCCGCAAGCTGCGCCACAACTTCGACAGCCACTCCGTCTAGGTGGTGACGAGTTTCCCACTCGAGGAAATCAACGGCAAAGATGTGATTGAGCGGATCACTACATAGGCTACAGAGCTCATGGGTCTCGAAGTCACCTACGTGCCACGCCAAGCCATCAAGTCCCAGACCCTCACCGATTTCATCGCCGAGTGAACGGAGGCTCAAGAGCCGCCGACCCCTGCTGACCTCGAGCATTGGACAATGTTCATCGACGGCTCTTGCATGCTGAGGGGCTCGAGGGCTGGCGTCGTCCTCATCTCCCCGAGGGGCGATAGATTCTGGTACGTGCTACAAATTCATTTTCGGGTCTCCAACAATGCTGCTGAGTACGAAGCCTTGCTCCACGGCCTTCGAATGGCCGTCAACCTCGACGTCCGACGGCTCTACGTCAAGGGCGACTTCGAGCTCGTAGTCAACCAAGTCATGATGGTCTCTAGCTACCGAGACTCAAAGATGGAAGCCTACTGTCAAAAAGTTCGCAAGCTCGAAGACGAGTTCGACGAGCTCGAGCTCCATCACGTCCTGCGCCGCGACAACGAGGCAGCCGACGCCCTAGCCAAGATGGCCTCCGGGCGGGATCCTGTCCCCAACGGCGTCTTCCTCGAGATCCTCTCCAAGCCATCTATCAAGCTCAAAGAAGACGTCGTCGACACAAATGCCGAGGCAACGATCGACGAAACGACAGAGCCGGAGGTCATGGCAATCGTCTCTGACTGGTCCCAAGACATCTTCGCCTTCCTCCAGAATGGCACTCTCTCGACCGACACCAGCGAGGCCAGGCGGGTTGCGCGCCGAGCCAAAGCCTACGTCATCATCGACGACGAGCTTTACAAGCGAAGCGCCAACGGTATTCTCCAACGCTGCATCTCTCGGGTGGAGGGCATGCATCTCCTCAACAATATTCATTCGGGCATTTGCGGTCATCATGCTGCCCCGAGGACCCTAGTCGAAAAAGTTTTCCGCCAGAGGTTCTACTGGCCCACAGCAGTTGCCGACGCCGAGCAATGCGTCCGCACCTGCAAAGGTTGTCAATACTATACCCGGCAGACACACATGTCGGCTCAAGAGCTCCAGACAATCCCGATCATGTGGCCCTGCGCGGTCCGAGGGCTTCACCCACCTCTTCGTCGCCGTCGACAAATTCACCAATTGGATCAAGGCTAAGCTAGTGCCCAGCATAAGCTCCAGCCGGGCGGTTGAATTCTTCCACGACATCATCAGCCGATTCGAGGTCTCACACTCCATCATCACTGACAATGGCATGCAGTTTATCGGTCAGCGTTTTCAAGAATTTTGCGAGGAACACCACATCTGGCTTGACTTCGCCTCCGTGGCCCACCTGAGGACCAACAGTTAGGTCGAGCAGGCTAATGAGATGGTGCTCTAAGACTTGAAGCCTCGGATCTACGACTCTGTTAGCCAGGCGACTGGACGATGGGTCCTGGAGCTACCGTCTATGCTATGGAGCTTACGAACAACTCTCAACAGGACCACTGGGTTTACCCCTTTCTTCATGACATTTGAAGCGGAGGCCATACTGCCGATCGACCTCGACTACGACTCCTCGAGGGTCTGAGCCTACGACGTGATCCTACGGTGCCGATGGTCAAAACACAGACACAAGTCATTGTCTTAGGTTACATTCAAGCAAGGCGAAAGGGGCCAGCCTCGCACAAACATCAACACCACAAAAACAAAGCAAATTGAGAAAAGGATGGAACAGCTACACGTCACAAAATTCTTCATCTTCTTCTGAAGGGGCAGCAACAAATTTGATATCAGAAAATTTTGAACTCTTGAATATTAGATCCTTTCTTTTTCAAAAGGAACAACATTTTCAAATCTTATTGAACTATATTTTTATTTAAAATTCTGAGTTGTTGCCCAGAGCAGCGCTTGAACCGTCCCATGGACCAAAGTGGCTAACACAACGATCATTACTGCCTCTACCACCCTCTCTAGGAAGATGGATCACTGCGTAATACAGCTGACCTATTCTGGTTTGAGGTTTCTTGCATAATAAACTTAGCGTATTCCATAGATTTGAGAGGTGATGTGCACAAGCTCTACCAGCCAGACAAGGTTTGTGACTGCAAGGAGGCAAAAGTGTACCCAAGAGGAAATGGATCTCTACAAGACTTACAATTCCATCTCTCGTCATTGTCAGGGAGCACAAGTCTCCCATTCTAGATGTCTCCAATTCCTAATGTTGTTGTTAGTTTATATCTTCATTTCTTTGCACCGACTTATAACATGTGGCCTTGCAGGTATAGGGAGCCATTCCTCCTTACATGCCCCCACCTAACATAACATATACAAGGTGGTAGAAGCCATGGGGTACTACTCAGTACGTACACACCAATTAACTGCTAAGAAACGATGTAGCAATGAGATAGGAGCATAAACAGATGTCTTTTACAAGTAGCTTCAACGTGGGCTTGAGTCATTGAAACAACAATAGATTCGCTTCCCTTTCTAGAAAGGGAAAAAAAATTCTGGCTGTGTGACCTCATTGATTGTTTCCACTCCGGCAACCATAATATCACCAGCTCTCGAGAACCATGCATTTGATAAGGCCTTTAATTATATTATGACTCTAAAGAAATTATTTTTAAGCTTGATCAATAGTAACTTTTAACTCTGACTACAAATAACAAAAGTCATAAAAATGATGTTATCAGGATTACAGCTCTAAGCTGAGGGCTGGAAAATTGTTACTAATTTTACTGTGTGAAAAATATATTACTCCTTCCAGTAGCCCTTCCATACTTTTCAAGAATGTCTGTAACATGTTTTACTGTTCTATGTGCATCGTTACCTGTGTCTAGCCCCATCACTCGACTGCCAACTAATTGAATCCGTGTCCACAGCGAAAAAACACTGGGCTGTGTTCGGTTGAGATTAAAACTGCTTACGGTCCTATTTGATACAGTTGAAACTCGTTAAAAAAACAGTTTATTTTTACAGCTGATAAAAAGCAACTAAAAATAAAATAATATTTAGTTTATTTTGAGAAACTGCTGAACTAATAAGTTGTAAAATAAATTAATGTTTAGTATAACTTTTTTTAATAAGCTAGAAATAAGAAGTGCCAAACAGACTACAGTTGCAACTGCAGCGAGTTGCTGTCCGTGGTCTTCGTTGCTACAGTTAATTTCAACAGCCTAACAGCCACGGCTATCGTAATCACAACCGAACATACCCATGGGCTCTCGCTAAGGACCAAGGGTATTCCAAAGCTGATCTTTAGCGAAGCTTAGAGCTGACAGATCTGATGATTTATGTAGCCGAGCAGCACGACCATGCCATTTTTTTTACAGGACTGGCTGGCTAGCAGAGAGCTAGCTCAAGGTCCAACTCTCAGAGTCTGATCGAGCTGCAGGACCAGAGGTCAATCCCACGGGGAGCCATGTTCCAGATGCATCCTATTCGTACCCGAGCACAAGGCATAGTGGGTTGATGGAGACATAACAAAGGAATAGGCAAGTCAGAGGATGTGTCTTATTTATAACAAGGCTCGCTGGCTGGGGTATTTCATCAATCAGTTAGAGGCTGGTCAGATGATGCTTGGTGGTTTGCTCGTGCTCTTCTATCTATTAATTCGATTAATAACCATACATTGAAACCATAATCAGAGAACACAAGTCTTTAATGTTTATTTGTTATTTCTCCCATCCATACCAACAACTGGCACTAATAGGACGTCAGTCAGTTGTAGTGAATGTTTCGTTTCAGCCTTTATTTCCTGACAAAAAAATATATATAGCAATTAAAATGGAGAAATGCTCTACTTACAAATAAATGTTACAAACTATTTTTATGACCAGTAAAGCCAACACATGTAAAACAATTTCTTGTGTGAGTAGTGCGTAAATAGTTTGTAAGACTTTGTTTGTAGGCGTAGCACTGCTCATTAAAATGGCATATAAGATACAAATATGCACACTAAGTAGTACAGTTGTTCCTAAATGACCTCACAACTTCAACCATGCACATGCTCAACAATATTTAAATTCAATTTTTTATTAGTAAATTTACAATCAAATTAATTGCGAGTAAAGGTGTACATTTAAAGTGGCTGAATCTTTCCCCCGACCTACGTACCCCTTTAAAAAGATGCACATTTTCAAACCAACAAACCAGGGAAGTTAGACCTCAAACCTGCTAATTAACTCGATGTTACAATCATCTTTAAAACTGGATATTACTCCATCCAGTCTAAAATAAGTATCATTCTAGACTTTTAGTCATCAAAATTTGATTATTCGTTTTATTAAAAAATATATGAAAATACTATTTATTTTATTGCGAATCATTTAACATTAGAAATACTTTATGTATGACTTATTTGTTTTTATATTTTCATAAAGTGTTTGAATAAAATGAATGGTTAAGTATTGATTTTTAAAAGTTAACGACATGTATTTTGAGACAGAGGGAGTACATCTTAATGAAATCATCGTAGACAAAGCTGAAATCATTGCTGATATTTTGTGACTGATACTCTCTCCGTTCTTTTTTATCTGTAATTCTAAGTATGAGCATGAGAATTAAGAAGAAGGATGAAAAATATGAGATTCACTGAAAATAAAAAAAAGATAGAGATAAAAATATATCAAAAATAAAAAAAATGTATTAAGAAACGATGATAATAACAAATAAATAGAAAGAACTTGTGAATTCTATATGACAAGTTCAAACAAGACGGAGGGAGTACCTCGGTAAAAGGCCTGGAATTCCAAAAGGCTTAGATATGAGACTTTGGGCCCGAAGACAAAAGCTGAGTTTACACTAATCCGGCCCGCGAACAGTCTGAGCCGGGCAGCACCCACACCCAGATGAAGCGAGCAGGCTGCGCCGTCGGCTGGAGACTGTTGACGCCAATCAGCATTTCCGCAAGAAACAGCCGCCCAGATCTCTCTCCCTCTCTCAGCGCGCACCAATGGCATCTGCTGTCACCGGCGCGGGGGCGGCGGCGCCGCCCAGGGCCACCATCTCTCACGTCATCTTCGACATGGACGGACTTCTCCTCGGTATTGTTCTCCTCCCCTCTTTCCTGCTCTTTCTTGAGCGTTCCCCAATCTTGTCTTCTTTATTGATTAATTGTGACTTTAAATCTTGCCGATGGTGTCATTAGAATTCCAATCCCATGCTGATGGCGGTGCATTGGTGACTTGACTGATTGTGTCTGTTTCTGTGTTTGTGTGGTGCGGGTTGCAGACACGGAGGGGTTCTACACGCAGGTGCAGGAGAAGATCCTGGCCGGGTACGGCAAGGTGTTCGACTGGTCTCTCAAGGCCAAGATGATGGGCAAGAAGGCCACCGAGTCGGCGCGTATCTTCGTCGACGAGTGCGGCCTCGAGGGGCTGCTCACCCCCGAGCAGTTCCTAGTGGAGCGCGAGAGCATGCTCCAGGAGCTCTTCCCATCCTGCACTGCACTGCCAGGTGAATTGATAAGATGTTGATGTCTAATTGTTTCTCCTTTGGCACGGCAACGACGTGTCTACATTCTACATCACCATTTCAGCATGGCTGTTGGATCAAACCGGTTTGATGGTTCGTATGGTCTGTTGAATTGCTTGATAAAGAAATAACATATGGGGATCTAATTTGAGTTTCCAAGTGATAAATTCAACTGTAGTTGTGTATAGGTTGCTTTGGGCATCTTGTGACCTGATAGAACTCTATTTTTTAGCAGCATACAATGTTTTGCTTGATTTTTTAATCTCCTATGCAAGATCAAACAGAGGAATTGCAGCTGGACCTGCATCAAGCAAGTATTATATATAGAATCTGTGTGCAAAGCATTTCAAGTAAAGGCCTTGATTCCACCTCTAAATATGTGATTGAGTTGATGCCATGTTCCACTAACTTGGATTACATGATACCACCATATGGCATCTATAATCATGTGCTATTCATGTTCTACTGAAAGTCGTTGCCTTCGTGCATTTGAGTGGAGCCAATGAAAATCGAATCGGTTGGGCATTAGCAATCATCAACATTTCTTTTTTGTAATGCCAAGCTATTATGAGATACTATGCTGTATCCCAAGCCAAGTTTGACCATTTGTTCCTGTTGTGACAAACTCATGTAACTCTTACTGACTGGTGGAATATAATAAAGAAAAATGATATCACTGATCAATTTTAACTAAAAAGTCCTTGTGGTTTCTTTCAGGGGCACTACGTTTGATACATCATCTCCATGCGAAGGGAATACCAATGGCTGTTGCAACAGGGTGATTTTCTTTACATATTGTATCAATTTTCCTTGCATTTATATACTACACTTTCTCCAATGCTCATTGTATTTTTCTGAATTAGAATCTTGTAGAATATATATTCATGGTTGTGTCTTACAGATCCCATAAACGTCATTTTGCACTGAAGACACAGAACCACCAGGAAATGTTTTCCTTGATGCACCATGTTGTCATGGGGGATGATCCAGAGGTGAAGGCTGGCAAGCCATCTCCTGATGTTTTCCTTGCTGCTATGAGGAGGTTTGAGGTATTGCGTTTGACCACGGGCAACGCTTGTAATAATTATGTCACTTTATGAAGCTTTGTTAAATTTCATATTAGTATCTTTACTAATGCACTTTCACTGCATTTTTCAGGGCAATGTTGAACCCAGTAAATGCTTGGTTTTTGAAGATGCTCCATCAGGTGTAGCAGCAGCAAAAAATGCTGGAATGTAAGTGACTGTCGCTGTATGTTCTTGCAAACTTTTGCACCTTCGACTATGAAACCTTGCTTCTTTTGCAGGTCTGTGGTGATGGTCCCTGATCCAAGGCTGGATGTTTCATATCATAAGGGAGCCGATCAAGTTCTCGGTACGCTGCTAGATTTCAAACCTAGTGAATGGGGCCTGCCGCCATTTGAAGAATAGACAAAGTCCATTAAAAGCTAGTGAAGATCGGGAATTGCAAATATTGTCAGCTTGAAGAAGGGAACTTTCGCAAGAAGATTAAACAAAAATTCATTTGACATTAAATCTTAGTTGTAACACAATGAACATTCTTGCTAAGGGTGTAAAATAGAAACAATGAGGTTATACTCCAAGCCTCTTCAGTTTAAAAAAATGAACTAAGTTTTCAAAATCTTCTGCATTTTTTAAAACTCAATTCTTTTTATGTACTAAAGAGTTTTGAATGTAACCCTTAGGTGCACCTATTTACACCCCCCACCCCCCTAATTCTTGCTGATTCTTTTACCTGTGGGAGCACGCTCGTATTGACTTTTCATCAACAAATAATATCCTTTACCTCAAAACGGAATGTTTTTTTATACATTTATGTTATATTTCAATAAAAAATATCTTGACGGCTTAGAACTACTAACAAAAAAAACTAAGCCTAATTTATTAACTAAAAAATGTGGACTTTCAAAGTTCACTCACTGCCATTGAAGGACCAGTGCAGCTGTACAATTCGTCGAGTGCATGTTCCACGCACTACCGCCACCGTGCTTTACAGTAGAGATGAAAATGGTTTGGAAGCGATAGCTAGGATCTTTAATTACTATGGGTTTCATTTTTTTTAAAGTGAAATCAATGAAAATAATGCTGGATATGAATACAATAAAATATGAACTAAAAACATGAACTGCAGTACATGTTTGGAAATAAGAAATGTGAGTATATTGTCTGCATTTAACTAGTTGCTTGTGAGGGTACACAGGAGCATGGATTTTCTTTCACGAGAAAGTAGTTTGAGCACCACATGATGTGGTTACAAAAAAAAAAAAATCAAAACAAGCCTTGGCTAGCTGATAAACTTTCTGCTTTTAATCCCAAGTACCCATCCGATTTTAAAATATTGACACGATTACTAACATTATCTTTGACTATTCATTTTATTCATAAACATTGTTTATATGTGTAAAACTACTAATCGTATTTCAAATACATTTCATGATAAAATGAATTATAACAAAATATATAATATTATTGTAATTTTTGCTCGAATAGTTGGTGTTACAAGTCAATGGATCAATATTTGAAAACCAGATGGAGTACATAGTAAATTGAAATATCAAAAGACATGGGCATGGATATAGCATATAGCCTGGACTGCCTACCTCTCGCGGGAATTACGTTAAGTATTTTCGGACAACATTTCCAAAAAAAAAAAAAGAAATTTGGCGTGATGGTACACTAGTATTTATACAGCAATCGACTACATAAAACTGTTCGATATGAAGGTCAGAAACTCAGGGTTAATATATACATAGCATATATGATTTTGAGGTATGACCGTAGCTACAGTATTGGACGAAGAATTAACCGCTGCCCGCAGATGTCCCACCCATTAACATGAACAGCAACGTGTGCCACTGCTTAAACCCAAATGATAGCTCCCAGCAGTGTTAACACTCATCAGTTACCATGGCTAAAGATTTATTTACTCAGTTCAGAAGTCAGCTGCAACAAACAACAAAGCCAACCCCCACGTAAGATATCAATGTAATTTGCAGGAGTGTACTGGACTCCCAGACTAAATAATCATGGCAAGAAAAAACAACCAACTCACCATGTACAAATTTTGAAATTTTGTTCTGTGCCATAGGCTTATCGCCAATATTGAGCCCACCTATGGATGGTCTCAACCATTTGAGGGAACAGAGCACTGACACTTTCGTTTATAAGATCCTGGAAGAAATGGATGGCCTCCTCGTCATCCAGATCGAGTCGGAACTTCTCCTGAAGCTGATCAACCAATGGACCGCAGACAAAGATTGACACATGTCAGCTTGTCCTTACAAAGTTAATGTCTTTTATCTCATGATTACCAGTTTACCTTGAGACCTCCACTTTCATCGGAGGAGATATCTGGAATGCCAGATCTCTCCATCAACTTGAAG
>BCLG01003711.1:0-23195 GCA_001602295.1 Zoysia matrella
GTTGGAGTGAACGGTGGCAGAATAGAAAAATAACATAATGAATGGTTGCAACCTATGCAACACATTTTAATATCACTCAAAGATGAGTTGGGATCAACTTATAGCGCCTTGTATGCCATTGAACTTTGGTCAAATATCACCAAGCATTTATTAAAAAACAAAGTCAGTCAGTGAGATGACCTACCTGCAATCTTTTTAGGAGCTATGCCTCCATAGATGGTTATACACAAAGAATCTAACCATTTTGATTCCTATATTTCTCTTTGTTGGGTCATGGAGCATGTGAGGTATTAATTGTTAAGGGTATAAGAGTCGTATTAGAAATCTTATTATTGAGTCCTTTTTCCTATTTCATATTGCACTCGTGTAACCCATATATATAGCACCCATGGTGCTATAATTCAATAGTACAAGCATTCTTCATAACATTAATAAACAGAGCCTGTGAAATAATCAATCACTCAGCAATATATCAGATTAAGATCATTATGATTCTACAAATGAGTTTGCAGGAGAAATACCACTGAAAGTTGCAAAAGTAATTCAATCAAGTGGAATACCGTACTATATGAGATGAATTATGGTAACATAAGGAATGATTAGAGGTACTACAGTAAACTCACTGGATCAAAATTCTCCCTGAGGACACCCCGACTCGGTGAGGCCTTTTTGACCTCCGCAATCAGAGCAGGCAGTCCAGTCCGATCATATGACGCTTTGAGCGCTCCAACGAAGTCCCGCGCTGGTGGAGCAGCCTCGGACAGACCCTTCAGCATGTACAGGGGCCTCCTCTCCTTCATCTGTCAGCAAAATCTCAGACGGCATCAGCCATCAGCACAGGACCAACACACAAGCATTACCTTACACGACGTAACGTGCCTGCGAAACCTCTACGTCCTTGTCCCAGACGATCTTCTCGAGGATGTTCCGCGGCGTGTTCCCCTCGTTCTCGAGACGGAACTGGAACGGGCCGACATAGTGCACCGGCGGCCCCGTCACGGGACGCCGCCGGATCCTTATCCCGTCGACGCCCTCGACCTCGGAGGGTGCGCTGGCTGAGGCGGCGTCCACCGCGGGGCCCACGCTGCTCCCCTGCTCCGTGGCGCCCACCGCCACGGCGCCCGTGGCGTGCGAGCTCGTCGCGACCGCGTCCACCTCCGAGTCCTGCACGAGCAGACATCATACCCGCACAAACCTCACGATTCGCAATTTTCGACGAACCGAGCTCGGGATATACAGAGGGGGAGATCGCGCGCGAAGGAACCGACCATCTCGGCGCTGGTGCAGCGGGTAGGCGCCGGGCTGGGGCGGCCGCCTCCGGCGGCGGGGTCCATGCGAGCCGCGAGGAAGCGGCGACGCGAGGCTGCGGTAGCGACGGTTCTGGGGCGGCGGACGTGCGAGTAGCGGATCGGAGCGGCGAGTCCCGGCCTGGGAGGCGAGGATCCGACAGCGAGCGCTTCCATTTGAGGTGCCGCGGAGAAGGCACGGCTAATCGGATTGGGGGTGGACGTCACGTTAGCCGTTAGGCGTTACAGGTGGCGCCACAGCGTCACACTCCACTCCAGCTCTAGCAGACTATCACGCGCGGACGCGCCTGCGCTTTGTTGAGTGGTCAGTGACGACCTATCCCAAAATACTGCTAAACTGATTAAAATCAGGGACTCTCGAGCTTCTGAAACTGAACAGAAGCTTTTCAGAATGCACACAAGAAATGGACATAATTTAGTAAAAACTGGGAAAATTCTGGGCTTCAAAAAAGATCACTTTCATGTTCACACACTAACACTTCATTGTGCAGGACAGGACTGCAGGGTACAGAATTCGTGCCTAGAGAACGCCACCAGTGCTATTGATACGCATAATTCTAAAGAAGCAGAGGCCATTGCACACAGCGAGTGGCAGCGCTGCAAGTCTGCAACAACATAGTGGTCCTAAGCTCCTACACTCCTAAGCAATGCCAATGCTAGGTTAGCAACTAAAGACAGTGATGATCCCCGTTCTAGCAGGAAACCCAATGGGACACTAACAGCATGTACACATACCACGCGACATGTGCGTGGATCATTTCAAGGTTGTTAACTGCATATCCTTGAGTCCCTCTCTATTCAATCCCTGATCTCTGTAGCAAAGATCC
Source organism: Zoysia matrella (assembly GCA_001602295.1). Classification (NCBI taxonomy): domain Eukaryota; kingdom Viridiplantae; phylum Streptophyta; class Magnoliopsida; order Poales; family Poaceae; genus Zoysia; species Zoysia matrella. The sequence goes on from BCLG01003711.1 coordinate 2,135, forward strand.
GATATCTTCTGCTGCCCCAGGGATCATTTTTGTCCAAACGGTAAGATTTCAAGCAACACCATATCCAAGGTGGGTTCCTGGTCATGGGAGCACCTTCCTCGCCATCTTCTGGGATGCCCAGCAGCTTGTTCATCTTTTTTATCAACTCCTCTGCTGTCAGGAAACCACCAAAGAATTTGGCCTGCAAAGGACCAACAGAGACAGGGTTACACCTTCAGTAGTGTGAGAAACAGTTAGGCATCTGTAGCTATTGCAACAAATACAGTTTGTTGTTATCACAACATGGACATTAGGGAAGGAAACCTTATAGACCCATAAAGCATGACAGTGAAGCAGTTACATATTACCCCATCATCCTTGTGGACGTAAGCACGGATTCTTGCTGTAGGATCCTCAAGAGTCAGCCGAAGACAATAGTTACCAGTAAAAAGTGAACGGAGGTCACTAGATCGGCATGGATAGGCTGCCACAACACGGACCAGGGTTTTGAATTTGTGAGTTACCTGTCACAAGAGAGGAAAGAAAAAAGGATGTACTGATGTTGTTTAGCTTTGGATAATCACAGGTTCAGGTCTGTATTGACTAAGCAAGCAAAATATGATTTCTTATGAAAATTGAGATATGACTCACTGCAATAAGAATTAAAGGAAGCATGTTCCCATGATGAATGTAAGGTAGTTATGTTCTCGGTAAGATGGGTAAAATGGACAAATAAAACTAATGAATACCTGGCTCTTTTTTTTGTTGGAAATAAGTGTTACCTGTTCATGAGTTAAAGACTCCATTAATGTTGTATAACCTGCTGTCTCATATTCTATACCTGATATTGAGAACAAATTATCATGTCACAAGCCCTTGTGGACATCAGATGGCAAAAAAGGTACATTCGTAGCTCGTGTAGTATATTTATCAGAAGTAATCCATACAAACATGAACTTCAACATGAAAAATTCAGCATATGCTGCGCCTAGATGCTCGTAGATATATAGCATGAAAAGAAAGGGCACATATATAACAAGAAGCTAAATGCAGGGTCTGAAACATGAATCAGATTGCAACTATCAGTGGAACAATGACATAAATTAGTGGATTATGCTCTATACCAGCAATATTAGATGGCGCTGGGAGGCTCGCCATTGGCTGACGTTGAACTTGGTTAGCAAGGCGACTGTCATATATCCTGGATGTGTAAAAAGTGTTCATGCAATTGGTAAAGTTCACTTAAAAGATACTAAAATAAAGAGATAGTAGAATATTACTTCAGACGATCAACAACGCTACCATCTTCATTAGACAAAAGGCGAATTCTACTAGAAGGCAGCAAAATGCCTTTCCATATGCCGAACTCTTGCTTGCAAGCAATGTTGCAGAACCTAGCCCAATAAATGTTCTTTTGCAAGTGAAATACTTCTTTGAGAAACCTATTCACAAAAACCCTTAGCACAGTTCCTAAACATGGCATTGAGCACAAAACATCCCTGGGTGGAGGCGCTTCTTCAAGGCATAGAGGGGATGATTCAACTGCCTCGGAGTCCAAACTATATGTTCATCAAGTGAAAGAACAGACATACAGAAATGTTAGGTGAGTGGCATTAGCAGATGCTTCTATAAAAGGACAAGTATTATTTTCTTTTAGACAAATATGCTCAGGTGCAGTTCATTGCCTCAAAACAAGATACTAAAGGCCCTAACAATATACCATAAAGCACTAGAGCACCATCCTAGTTTGCATAATTGGTTTAGCTAGCTACAGCTCATTTTTTATATTAAAAAAAAACTAAACAATGACAACCTACAATCCTGAAACTCAATTGCAGGAGTATCAGTTCCATCCCAAACATAAAATATCCACTGGCCATTAGAAGCTTCACGGACATGAAGAACCTACAAGAATGCAGAAAGAATCAATTGGGTTCTTACCAAAATAAGTAGTATTGAATTCAATATTATGGGATAAAGAACCAACTTTGCATACTAGATCAAAAGTAGAATCAGAGTTTATACTCCGTAACTGTAATTCAAGATCTTTCAGACCTATTGTACAAAAATGGTTAGATAGAAACAAATGTTGCAAATGATGTTGATAAAGCATGTATTCAACCATCAAGACATAAAATCTTCTGCACAAGAAACGACAGACAAAAACATATGCCTGAATAAAATGTACAGTTATTCCCAAAAAGAAAAAATGTACAGCTGAATAGCATACATCCCTTAAGCTAACATGAGTTCATAGCACAAAACTGACAAAATAACAAAAAGGGGACAAGTTTAGATAATGAAAGGTGTGGAACTGTTGTGTGTTTGATTGTAACGCAGATACAAACCTTCCCTAACGCAGCAATGCAAGTCCTGGTATGATTTATAATTTATCAAAATAATATTACCATTAGGTGAGAAGAATCATATAGAGCTTACTATTTATATTTATAGCTCTACATTAACTCATGCATATCACTCTAATCACTGGGACCAACAAACTGTAAAAAGTACACATGTGTTGAATATGTCGGCTTCTCATTTGGGTAAAACATGTTTGCATCCATGATAATATGGGCGCACAACAATGAAGATAATAGTTCAGGCGCGATATCATGCAGATGGTGGAGTCACCTGAAGGATGATTCACAAGCCATGTTCTCATCTGGGTTAAAAGCTCACTATCATGTTTGCTCCCATGATATTTCATAGACGTCTGATATGGGCTGCACTCCGTAGATCCTTTCCCTTCAAATAGTGCAAATGAAGAAAATTTTTTGTTAAACATAACAAAGAATTCCCCATGCATTGCTATCTGCATATAAAAATAATATGATTTAGATCCTGATAGATATTTAATTAAAATTAAAAAATGTGAGAAAATATGGAAAATTAGAAAGCCCATGAAATTTTACAAATGACATATTTCAATAAAGCCTACCACGACATTATGAAGACTGATCACATCTCCACTGGACCTAACACAAGGCAGTAGTGCAGTGCTGTCAGCAAAAAAGGTTACAGATATCCCTGCTGCACGTGATTGATCCACAATCCTCAATGTAAGAGTGAAATCTGCCCCAAAAAAAAAAACCAAACAAACAAACTATAATCATGAACAAGTGCCCTAGCATTGATTCAGAGGAATAGAACTGAATAGAATCGCCAGTGAATGGAATTAATAAATCAGAAAAATATCACAATATAAATAACCATCAAAATTGTAGGACCATGTGGGAATAAAGTCCAACAATTTATTCAAATAGGTATGGAGCATGAATTGCAGATTACGACATAATAAAAGTACAGTCCTTTTTATTAGTGATGAGTAGTTTCACACAATAGCAAAAAAAACATCAAAAGAAGTGATACGTAGCTGAGAGAGGCACTAAAGCACTGTTTTATTTTTCCCGGAAACCAGCAGCATTTCGATAACGAACATGATAATATCAGTCATACTACATATGCAGTACGGTCCAATATTCCAGCACCATTTCCTGTTTCCACAGCATCTGCAATCCTTTAAAACCCTAGCGGGCCACTATTTGGGTATCAAACTGGAAAGGAATTCTACAAGCACATTCCACTACAATCTTCAATAGCGTAGCAAAACAACATTTTCAAGGACTAACTAGTTATTCCATGCGCACGAAGCAACCGGATAGTTTCCTGCGTAGCCCTCTCCCAGAGAAACCCAAAATAATTCAAAGCCGCCTGGCACCGATGGCCCTAAACCCTAGGAAGGGGCGCGGCGGCAAGTAGGAGACGGGAGGAGGGGGCGAGGGATAGCCGCAGGCTCACCAGTGCCGCGGCTGCGGACGGTGGCGCCGATCTCGGCGACGGCAGCGAAGAGGCAGACCCGGGCGCCGGGGACCTTGAGAGCGTCGGCTATAGGCAGGTACACATACTGCGCCTCCCCGGTCGATGCCGCCGCCCGCGGCGGCAGCGGTGGCGCCGTCTCGTCCTCCCGCGGCCGCTTCCGCTCCCCGGCTGCGGCCTCTTCCATAGAACCACTGTGTGTGAACGAGTGCAGAGAACAGACAGTCTCCCAGGCTAGGGCCTCCTTCAGAACATGCGATTTTTGTCCGTTTTCTGCGTTTTTTTAAGTGAAATTAAATTAATTTTTATGAAATTCTTATAAAATTTTTACAAAAATTCTGCATTCAAAAAAAGGCTTAGGTTGACAAAATCGATAAAATCGACCGAATTTCGCGAAAACCGGACAAACCGGTCCGGTCTGGTTTGGCCGGTTGACCAGTTTTTAAATTCAAATTTTTTAAATTTTGAAAATTTGACGAATTTTAAAATAAAACATATGTAAAAAAACTAGATGAAAAATCATAAATTTTGATGGAATTCATTTTAAAATAGAAGATTTAAGTGGCAAAAAAATTTGCAAAAGAAAATATGAAAAAATAAAAAAAGTTACCTTATAGACATCCATTTACGTCCGTGAGTCCTCCCTTGTCTCCGTCCTCTCTCGCCTTGAGTCCGCAGATCCGGTCGCCGTCCGCCGCTGCGCCATGGAAAACCGTCGCCAGCAAGCTGAGCGGCTCAATGCGCGTAGGAGCGGAGCGGCAATAGCGGCTAGCCGCACGGTTCCAGCGGCAAGCCGAGGCCAGCGCGCGAGTGCAGGTGAAGCCGAGCCAGCGGCCAGCCAACCGGTTAGAGCAATTAGCCACTCGATAAGTACGGTTAACCGTCGGATCTACAGGGTTTCGGGGGGCAGAGGAGGTGAGTAATAATTTTATTGATTTTTCTCAAAAGGTTTTTTTAAAGGAACCGACACAAGATAGTGCTCAAATGTTGGATGATTTGCTTCATATTTGTATAAAATAGTAGCTTATTTCTATTATTTTTTTCAATGTAGTACAGTGGATCAATCGGATTCAGTTTGAGAACACGGAGAGAACATATATTTAGGTTTTGTTGCAAGTATTGTAAAAGCGTGAAGAGAGAGATGATATTATGATTAAAATACAAACTTTTATTACATGTTGCACTCAAAATAGGAGATAACCGTCGCTTGAACAAATCAAATATAGAATGACTTCAAAGCAGAGTTACTGATCACTGAAGGAATTCAAATCATATCAAGTAATTAGTGCAACAGGGCATTTCATGATTGAAATACAATTTCGAGTTAAAGTGTGGACTTAACTCACTATGTTTATGGACTTTGTATATGAACTTTGTGTATGTATTTTTTGTGTATGAACTTTGTGTATGGACGTATAAACAAGTATGAATTTTACTGGTATAGATATATTGTGCAAATGTGTGTTTTATTATCCGTTGATAAAATATATATTGTGTAAATATATTGTAATAATTTAAAAAAGTGATATCAAATTTTTATGGTTTTTTTCTTATTTTCTAATATTTTGACCGCCCAAATCGGTCGGTTTTCCCTCATGTCGGTTTCTTGTCAAACCGGTCGAAAAACCGATGAAACCGACCGGCTTACCCATCAAATTTTTTTCGAGCTGATGCCGGATTCAAAAATTAAATTTTGACCGATAAACTATCTTATTTTTTCGATTTTCGCAAAAAACATCATTTTAACAGTTTGGTCGGTAACTCAAACATTGCTCCCAGCCGATGGGAGACTATCAAATGTTTGGCATTTCCCCTTCTACGAATAACTCTTAGAAAATACTATAAAATAAAATTATACAAATTTTTCTTTGGCAATTTTTCACAATGAACATAGGGAACTTGCTTTATTGTAAAACATTACAAATTCGATGTTTAGGTAATATGAGATGCGTAGTCTCGATGAGGACTTAGAAACTAGCCATGAACTTCACAGACGACGTGGATGCACGAGCAACGCTCTCCGTTCTTAATCATCACTGAGACGAGATGTTGCGATATAAACAGCAACTACTGGTACAATTTTTACATTGCTCAAAGAACATAAATTTCATCTAGAAACCAGCACCGGAGCTTCATAAAAACAACTCACAACTGATGAGGTATGAGGTTTCTACCCCGTCGTAGAGCCTACGCATGAGAGCCCGACCCCAAGGAAACATCAAACAATCAATGAAAGAATGACTGACAAAACTAGCTACTTTCACACAAGAGGCATCTTCCCCCGTGGCAAGGAGGCGCTGCGCCTCATATCCGGCAACGGGATGTTGGTCCTCTCGGCATACGGCGGCTTGCTCCAGTTCCGGCGTTGCCTCCCTTCGGTCAGAGGTTCCATTTCCCGGACAGAGGCCCTGACATTTTGAGAAAAATGAACGCTGTAAGAACCTCACCTATTGGTATTTGGCAAGGATAGCACGATACAGAGACAGGGAGGCAAGAATCAGTGGACAGAAATATCTCATGAACCGTACCTAAGATCAATGTTCTGCGACTGTCTCGTCGCCTGCGTCGGCACCTTCTTCACCTTGCGGTTGAAATGGAAGGTGGGTTCGTCGCTCGCGAACTCATTATTCTCAATCTCGGAGGAGTCCCTCATGTTCTTGGACTCGGACCTCATCTTTGCACCGGAGTTTCTGTTCGAAGTTTGGTCCTCTTTCTGAGCCTTCGGCGTACTGTCAGACCTGCCGTTCTTCGTCATACTCTGGCGGACAGATGGAATTTTGCTTCGGTTCTCTTCCGAGTCCCGGAATTTCCGTAGATTTTGAGCCGACAGGACGGGTGAAGGCGTTGCTCTAGAACTGATGTTCGGCGCTTTTGCTTGCGCTTCAACCTTTGACATCGGTGTGCAGTCAATGCTTCCACTGTTCTCGGCGCTCCTAGCAAAGCTGCCTCTTTCAGCAGACAGTGAACTTCTCACTTGAGGAGATGGAGTCTTGAACTTCCGCGCATTCAGGTATAGTTCCCTGCTGGTGATAGGTGTCTTCTCTTCCAGCTCTCTCATTGACAACGGAGAGCGGAACCTTCTCTGCTTTCCAGATGATGAGCTTCTTATCTGTCAAAGAACAGATATCATCTCTAGGCTACTTACATGATAAGAGCAATGCCATGCAGCATGAAAGAACTCGTACCAATGGAATCATGCTGTCAAAAATAAATTTATGAATTTTTAGGAATATCTCAAACAAAATACTACCTCACTAGTACAAGTGTCCACGCTGGACTGCTGACTGCCTTCATGTTTTGAGGTCATGTTGGTGGTTAAAGGTGATCTTGTTCTTGCGCTTCTCATCTCTGAGGCAGCACGGTTAGCAAGATCTTTATATTGTGCTGCTTCACGCTCCTTATCATCTAATGCCAGCTTTAGCTTAGCAATCTGACAGGCAAGTCACATCCATGAGTTAGTAACCAAATGAAGAAAACGTAAAAGTTTTAAGATAGGAGTATGTTATTCTAATAATGTAATCGTATATACCTCTTCCTTCAGATCTTTGACCTGCCCTGCTTCCTTATTAACACGGGCTGCACCAAGTTCTATTGTTGCTACACGCTCAGCGAATTTGAGTGTACTCATTGTTTCATTAAAAGCGTCCGATTCAGGGTTCACATGCACGAACATCAATGTCTTTGCCTGACCACCTGTATAACAGGGAAAAGAAATGGTTAAAGCATTATACATTTTGACAATAACAAGTTCGATTGTACAAGTTTCAACTATTGTAGTACCTAAGGCATCCTGTAGTACTTGTGTTAGTTTGCTATTTCTGTACGGAACATGGGAACTTTTTTGGGCAAGGGCAGCTATAACATCGCCAAGTGCTGACAGAGATTTGTTTATGTGCTTTGCTTCAGTTAGTCTTTCTCCAGTGGCTTCAGATTTGTCTATTCTCTCACTTCCCGCAAGATCAACTAAATGAAGACAGCCTCTCAGAGTTGAACCAGAAATTATCTCCTTTCCTTGTACATGAACTGTCAACACACTAAAAAGAGAAACTCAATTAGCACCAGCAATACAAGTATATCAAAAAGATACATATTAAACATATCTTCTATAAAAGTGTTGCATGATTTCAAGAATACCTGTGTGAGCGGCTACTTCGTTCATTAAGAGCAGTTGATCCAACCGCACGATTTCTATGGCCAACTTTCATCAGATCCAAAACATCTTGTGCACACTTCACTGGCACTAAATTTGCATCTGGGATGTTGAGTCCATTCACATGAGAGTTGTTACGTATCTCTAACGTGTTGCATAGTTAAGTCAACACAGTAGTAACGCATAAAAGAACCATTTGACAGTAAAGCATAAAGCAAAGTTGAACAAAATTATGTACTACATATATGCCAAAAAGACAGATTTTCAAGATATCTCTAATGTGTTTAATGACTTACAAAATACACAGAAGAAAGTATGAAAAATAACATTGATATTAAATCAGTGAAAGAAGGTGCAGAAAAAAAAAAGAAATGCCCATATGTTGCAAGTGGATGGAAATTACCAATACAAAATAATACATACATTTCACAATTTCATCTAAAATATTGTCTTTATCAAAATCTAGGTGTAACTTTTTTCCGAGCACAAAGGAGAGTTGTGTATCATTTCGTTAAGAAGAAATTATGCACAAAAGGATATCTTTTGTTTGCACCATCGGTCATTAATAAATCCCTCACTTGTTCATTGTAAATTTCAATCATCTGGACTTTAACGTCATACTTGATGGAGTCTGCTCTAGTTTGAGAAATTCCAAACAGATCATTCAGCGATCGGTAGTTAACACCCCAGGTTTCTTCTTCTGTTACATCTGGGCCACTCTGTATAGCACATTATTAGAAAATAAGACATCATGAATCATGAAGTAAGAAGTAACATTAATGGTTTGTGCAATAAAATAGTGAATTCTGATGAGATAATATTGCAGAATATAAATGATTTCCAACAATATAAATGATAATTGTGACCCTTATCTGGGAACTTCAATACAAAAGTACCGATTCAAGTGTCTTGGTTGTTAGATTCTAATAATAAGTTTTGAGAATTTACCATTGTGTAAGTTTTCCCAGATCCAGTCTGTCCATATGCAAATATGCAGACGTTATAGCCATCCATCACGGATCTAATCAGTGGTTGCGTATCAGCAAAAACTTCAGCTGTTGAGGGTGAGAAATGTTAGATAAATTTAAAGTAGATGTGCTTGAACACCCTACAAGTAAATGAAATTAAGAATGTGTTATCTACATTGTGATGCAGCAGGCCCAAATATTTTATTGAATGTGAATATCTTTCGGGCATCCTTCCCTTGCTTTTGAGGATTTGTTATCATAATTTCTCCATTTTCCCCAATATGATCAACAGTAGACCTTTGATCAGACTGCCCCTTAGGGAAAGGTTTCATTCTGCAGTAAACTCTAATGCTACCTGAAAATATTTTTGGGATAATCATTTTCCAAATTACTTAGGCATGAATAAAAGGAAATGATACATTAGAATTCACATTTTACCTTTAAGATCTTGTACTTGATTGTAAAGCTTACGGTTTTCCTCAAGAAGTTTGTGGTAGGCATTGTGGTTCTGAGCTTCGAAGTAGCTTTCTACATTTTAAAGAATTTGTTCAGAGATAATGGAAGACAGGACACAAGGTTACATAATTCCAAATCCAGTACTGACCTAGCCTCTTCAAGTCATCCTCCCAATCAGCACGAGTAGATTCAACTTGAGCCTTCATCTCGTTGAAGGACATCTTTAATTTCTATGTATTTCAAGTTTCAACAGACAAACCAATCAGTAAAATACAACAAACATATAATACTGTAGTGCATGGCGTCAAGTAGTTTGCTGTTAGAAAAGGGAATTTTTTCGTTTTGCATGTCATTTAATTAGAGTTGTAGAAAAGGTGTCCTGATAGTAACAATCAGTCATGTAATTATTAGTACAAAGTAACTTTATATGAATCATCACCAATTAACAAGAATGGTGGCATTCCCCAAGGTCCTTACCTCCAGATCTTTTTGTTGGCTTTCAAGTAATCCCGCACCATATAAGTGCTCCTGGCTGCCATGAGATAATTGCAAAGAAGAGACACTGTTTTCCTTAAGACATTTTGTGATTGCTGCAACTAAATCCAATTTAGACAGAGTTCCATTGTCATCCTTCATCATCTTCCTTAGAAGTGACCTAACCTGTTAGAGACATGATGTCTGAAAGTAAGTAATCAACAACTTTTATATTTCATTTTTTATGGCTGCAGATGCTTTATCTCGAAATTCACTCACAGTACCTGGTTTCGATGAGAAGCAAGTAGAATGGTAAATTCTTTACAAGCTTGCTCGAGTATTGTTTCCATAACCTGCAATATTCACCACCATAAGAAAAATCAGCTGAAGGGTCATTGTGTTCAAGTTTCAGCATTATTTTCAGGGAGGGGTTATGTCATTTGTCAAGAAAATACTACATAATGAAAATAAACTAGATGAAATAAATCCTCAAAGAAAAGAAACTAGATGAAAATAACTAAATAAGCAGAACTTACCTACCATATCATCTAGTGGCGAGTCTTCAGCTTCACTCCATTCCAGGAGGAATGCCCGCACAACTCGAAGAACAAAGTGCTGGAAAAGAGAATGCTGGGCTTCTACAACTCTGGATTCCTCAAGGGAGACCTCGGAGAGAAGGTGCACAAATTCCAGCATTTGTTGGTCTGAGCCTCCACCTCTGGATAAATTTGAAGGCGGCCTTTTGCTTGAGGACGCAATCTTCACAATGCCACCGTAACGCCATATGCCGATCCCACCTGAGAGCTTCCACTCGTGGTATCCCTTGAGGCAAAGTATGCAGTCGACTACTTTCATTGATGAACCTCCCTGTCAGTGGTGGTGGGACTCAGATAGGATAAGTTATCATAGCGCTACCAGTAGTTAACATAACGGACGAAATAATTCAGTGAATTTGGTAAGCAAATCACTACAAGTATCTCATGATATACGTATACAGAGAACACTAATGGTGCCAAAGAGACAACTCTATACCTTCTCTATATCAGAAGTTTCAAATGTCAACAGGTTCATGGCGCTAACTGCAACAAGGAAGTTCCTCATGTTCTCGAAATACTGGATGGCAGACTGCGCAGGCCCATCGAACGTCTGAACCGTGACGACGGGGTTCTCCACCACCTGGCAACACAAGAAAGGAGGCGGTAAGTTTACTGTCATTTTCTCCCCAAATTGGTTGAGCATCAGTAAAATTTGCTAGTGTCACATTCTCCCCCAATTTTGTCGGGCATCAGATCAGACACGCACCTTAGGAACGGCCCCTGGATTGACGCGGTTGAGGACGTTGCAGAGAATGAGGCCGTTGCGCAGCGCAGCGCAGAACTCCTCCTCCGTCGGCCTGTCCGGCAGACACTCAACCGCCACCGGCTCCATCCGCCGCAGCCATTGCGCGGCCTCGCACCTCCGCGCAGCTGTGGCAGCCACGCCAGCAACAAACACAGTTCAGATAGATCGCGTAATTGACAGTGCAGTGATAGCCAATGTCAAAGCATTTGCCTCTCAAATCTAACGCGGATTGATTTTTTGAAATTGGATTGGGAAAATGGTGAGGGATCTGAGTGGTACTGTATTAGTAACTGGCAACCACTCCCTATCCACATCAATTAGATCACGAATTAATGCGGCGCGCCAAAATGAACGGAACAGGTTAACTTAAACCGGACGCGATCTAGAGTAATGCTCCCGTCATCAGGCCTTGCCATTTGGGCCTTCGGGGAGGCAGTGTGTTAATTGCAGTCCCGCACTGTCAGCAGAGCTCACTAATTGCATCTTCCGTGCAGTATTAACGCGCTTGCTCTCCGCAGACGTGCAGCGAAACGCTGGCTGCGAGCGCGCGAGCTGATCAGCTACCCGCCGAACGAGCGCCGCCCGCCGGCCTCTTGTCTCAGACCGGCACGGCGGCACCGTCCACACCTGAACAGCAAATCACGCATGCAAACGCGCGGCGAAAAGCAGCAGTAAAACAAACGAAGATAAGCCATTGCGAGTTGAATCAGTTGATCAGCCCGCCTCCATCTATCCGAAAGCACGGACGGGGCGAGGCCGAGGAGTATACAGATAGCGCTAACTCACCGGCTTCCTCGGCCTTGCGCAGCGCCATCTCCTCGTTGATCTTCCCGTCCTCCGCCGCCGCCGCCGCCTTCGCCCTGGTCGTCATGGCCGGTTGCGATCGCACTGCTCTCACCGCCGATCGAGTCCACCGACCTAGCACCGCGCAACGGCACTCCACAGAGCCAGTGGTTTGAAAAAGCTCCGGCCCCGAGGCGATGGGAGCCGTGGCTCTGCTTTAACGGACACTCGCGATGGACCGCCTCACGATAATTTGAACTCGTAGGGGGCAAAGTGAGCTTAAGCTAGCCAAACCGAGTCTGATCTGCCGCGCTGAATGATAGGCGCGTCCGCTGCGAGGCGCCGAGCAGGGTGCATCGCCGGCAGCCATGGGTAGCGCTACACGTGGCAGGACAGCCGATCGCCGCCCCCCTCGGCGAGTTGGGCCGGGCACGTGCGGGCCGCAGCGGGGTGGTGGTGTATTTACTTCGCGGAGCCCGATAGATTGAAATGCCTTTTTTCCCCCGTAGACGCGGGGATTCAAACGCGCTGGGAGCTGTGGAGTAGTACTACTGTATGGGAGTAGGGCTGTCAATCAAGCTTGAGGTTCGCGAGCTATTTGAAATCGGGTCGTCAAAAAATCGATTCGAGCTCGATCTCGTACCAATGCTTGCGAATTTTTTCGAGCCGAATCACCTCCGTCCCACTAAAAAAATCAATTTTTTACTTTTAAAAATCACATTTCATCACTCGTCTTATAAAAAAAAATTTAAATATAAAAATAAATAAATTATGCTAATAGTATTTTTAATAATAAAACAATTCACAATAAAATAAATTATATTTTCACAATTTTTTTAATAAAATAAGTAATCAAATTTAAAGTTTGAAAGTTAAAAAATAATTTTTTTTATAAGACAGAGAGAGTATTCGCTGAGGCTCGCGTAAATCAAACTTGAAGTCTGAAATCCCGCTGCCGGAAGCTCCAGCGGAAGCCCCGCCTCTACCATCGCTGCACTGCGTCGCGGCCGCGGTCGCCGTCCTCCGCCGTTGCCGAGCCTCCCCATCACCTCGGTCAGTTCTTTAACCTCCTGCCGAAAGCTTCGACGTCGACTGCCGTTGCCGCAAATGCTGCCACGCCACTGCACAGGTTTGAGGCCCGCCTCACGGCCGTCCCCTCGCTCCGGTTCTTCCGCCTGCTACCGTCCAACAACTGGACCGACGCATGGGGTATAGCTGTTGAGCTGATGCAGGTTTTTTCTACTCCTACTCAGAAAAGTGCAGGCCACCAAGGTCAGGCCGCGTCAACATCCGATACCTCGCCGCTCAGTCTATAGAAAACTGCTTTTACGAGCTTATCCGAGCCGAACTCGAACTTTTACGAGCTTTGATTGAGTCGAGTTCGAGCTTGCCGTCAGGATCGATCAGATCGAGGCTCGCTCGATTCGAGCTCAGCTCGAGCTTGAGGTGACTAAGCTCGCCTGAGCTCGGCTCGTTGACAGACCTATATGGAGCGCGTCGCGTTTGTGTTTCTCTGCTTGTTTGTTTTTGTCTGGTCTCACGAGGGGATTCAAAAGTTTCAAACGGTCGGTTTGGTGAGATCCGGCATGTAGCAGTGCTGGGACAGAGGGCTCTTTCGTTTCTTAATGACGGTGGTGGGTGGATAGTGGTGTCAGAATTCAGAAACATGCAGGGGCCTTTCGCGTATTTTGCGATGCTTGACTGGGTGGAGATGGAAAAGGTTCACTCCGTTAGGCATGCTCGAGGCATTTTTATATTCTCTTCGAGGACAAGAAGAAAAGAAAAAAATAAAAGAAGAGATTCTACATTAATTCTATAGTATGATAAATATAATAATATTTTATTTTAGCTCTAAATATATTGGAAATGTGAGTAACGATGATTTATGTGTGTCGCGGCTGGAGATATTACGCGTTGCGAATCCGTGGCAAAGGTCAAAGTAGGTCGACATATCCTGTTAAACTGAGAAGTCAGCGCATAGGCGTAGGTCAATGTGAGAAATGCAGTTTTAAATTCGACGAACCTTATGGAAGTTGCAACCTCTAACCGAATGAGCACCACTCTCGGATTTTCAATTCGAAGTTTCTGACGTACTCCCAGTTTCGTAGGGACGGTTTGAACGTCCATTAGAAATTTGGATTTCGCAGTTCAGAGTAACATTCGCCCAGGAGCATCCGAATCCAACTTCCCTCAATGCAACAGCTACTGAATAGTGTGTTGCGGCACCTTAATTCCATTGTTCCAACTTCCAAGCAACACTAGCATATTAAGCGGAAATTACAGTCACCACCACCCTGAAGGTAATACTAGCTCTGTTTTTGCACACTGTTTACACGGAACTTTTTTTTTTTGAGAAACACTATGTACATGGAACTGGAAAGGTCATACTAGCTCTGTAGCTGCACGCTGAAATCTTACAGACACCACATGCACGGCCATTACGCGAACCATTTCCAAACCATCAAACCGGACACCTTTCTCGTCCTTCTCAGTCCTCACATCACGGAGCACCCGTTGGGGTCGCTCGCGTACTCGTGGTGCACCACGGTGTGCACGTTCCCGGGCGCCGGCTGGTACTGGTAGAGGGCCTGCTGCTGCTGGTACTGGGCCGCCGGGTAGTAACCACCGCCACCGCCGCCGCCGTCGTAGTAGTAGTCGCGCCCGCCGGAAGACGCCGCCAACGCGTACGTCGACCCGCCGGCGTACTGCTGCTGGTGCCTGTAGGGGCTCCGGGTCGGGTGGTAGCGGTACGCGTGGTCGGCGCGGACGAGGCCGAAGCGGTCGTCGGGCGCGTCGACGGTGCGCAGCTCGACCACCTCCGCGTGGCCCACCTTCTGGCGCAGCTTCTTGGTGACGCGGTTCGAGTCGACCCCGACGGCGATCACCAGCAGCAGGTTCCTGTCCTCGCCAGCGAGCGTCACGGACTCCACCCCTGTTCGACCAACGTTAGGGATTAGACATTTTTTGAAGGAGGGATTAGACTTCCGAGGCAAGAAACAGTCTACTAGGAACTGGTTCTCCTGAAAACTGTCTGAAAGCAGAGGAGAATTGTCTCACCTTTGATCCCGGCCGCCACCTTGATAGCTTTGCAGCCGGCGCCCTTCTCCGAGCTCGTTTGCACCCTGATGATCATCTCCGTCTGCAAAAGATTTCGTTTGACAAACTCTGATGGTCAGTTCAGGGCATGATATGACGAACACAAAAAAAATCTTCACAAAGTAGTGAAGGTAAAGATCATACATACCCTCATGTTTCCTCACTGCTCTCTCTGTCAACCAACCAAACAAACCAGCAAAGCAAAGCTCCACTTCCACCCCTTCTTCTATTGCAAACCTGAAGCACCAGGCCTGTGCCGAACAGTAGCCTGCACTACAGCTCCCCTTTACATGTACTCGTATATATACACACATAAACGCAATAACCCAGTAGTTAGTTACTTCCCTGTAGACTTCATTAGACAGGTCGCTACCAGCACTAAGCCAGAAGACTTCAGACGACGACAGCGACAACGAACGACTTGAATAAGAAGACCTGAGCTCCGTCGCCTCCTAACCCAACCAACCAACACACAATCAAGAGCGGTTAGTGACTTCACGACGGAGGTCACGCTGATCTGTGTGTCCAAAATCCCACTTGCTCACGACGGCGACGCGCTATTGGATCGGAGGTCGCGCTCCACGGTTCCTCAAATGGAGAAAGAACGGGCGAGAAATTTCCGTGGCAGAGGGGCCGCGGGGGCAACTTTGCGTGAGCTGGTGAGTTTGGAACGATTGGCCGATTGGGGGCAGAGGAATGCAGTGGATGGAGCTGTCCCGGGGCCCCGGCGGTGACACTGAACAGGCGATCGAGCAGTAAGTGTGACCAACGGCTCGGATCGAGACGCGTATCGTGGTGATGATCCGTGAGGGCAACGTTCCTCCATTCCGGGGTTTTTGTCGGCGTGATGACGCTTTTGTGACGACGCAGGGCATAGCCATGCATGCTTGTGTGACGACCGAGAAAACAAATAGCCGATTATAGCTTTTGCTGTAGCTAATTTTTGACAGTTTTGCTATTTATTTTTACAGTATAAATTAGTCGTTATAGCTTGTTATATTTTGTTATAGTTTTTGCTATTAATTTTTTATGGTACCATCTGCTATATAGCTTAGCTCGTTATTTTTTCATGGGTGACGACGCGCGTCTGACGCAAAGCTTAGAGGCGGGACATGATGTTGGGCTGGGCCTAATAATTGTGACGGCCCTTGGATGCAGAAGGCCACGTAGTTTTGTACCGAATGGGCCGGCCTAGGCCAGTACGACCGGCCTGGTATCTGAATCGGCAAAGAAGTTCATTTTTTTCTGAAACTGTGCTTCGTTTTTTTTCAGCAGAACAAATATAATCGCTGACTGTTTGATTTGCCGAGGTCTAGTATTTATTCTTGGGTCTGGGACTCGGACTGTCTTTGTTTAGATTTTTTGATACGGTTTGGAAGTTGGTAGCAGCTTGATTACTACTTGTTGGCGCGTATGCTGAAAGTAATCGAAGGTGTGGGAACAACAGAGAAAAAAAAAAGAAAGAAAGAAAGAACGAACCAAACAGGCTTACAGGGTAAACACCTGAATTCTTGATGGTTAATTAAGTTATCACACATGTTGTTTACTTAGAGCCACACTGATTGCATATAAGATTATTTCCAAACAACAAGACCGTGTCGATCTCAAAATCATTTCAGAATTCTCAGCCATTCAGAGTATCTTCTTATCCAAAAAAAATAAATCATATTCATAAAAAAAAAATTGATAACATGGAAAGTGGGAGGAAGGACTGAGTAACCTAACACAGAGTGAAGAATTATCACATCTCTCTCTCTCTATCTCTCTCGGCACGTTTTTGTCGGACAGGCTAAGTTCTCACATCAAACTGTTCACCTAATGCGCTAAGTACCTTTCAAATGCGGATCGATGGGGACCTAACAACCTCTCAAGTCAACGACGAGTCTCGCCCCAAAATTTTCATATATGTAATAAATGAGTTATCAAATCGCAATAAAACTTGTTGCGTCTCAGTCTCAGGTCGATGATTGCGTTTTTTATCGATCCGCCCCCTTCAGTATTCTTTCTGACCGTGACGTGCTTACATGTTCTTGGTGACTCCTGTTTTAGTCTAGTGATCACCTACCCTCACTAATGACCTTCAGCAAAAACTTGGTCAGTCTACGGGTTTTGACTAGTTCGACCAAATGACCAAGGGGATCTACCAATTTGGGAGTAGTATAAGCAAAATCTGACACACAATTGACAATGGAATCAACGCATGACATTTTTTTACTTCTTATAAATAGAAGGTAATAAACTTCAGAATGTCGTTCTGCAACCTAGACGTCTATCAATCCGAATTGGATCTTTTCACATAAGAATATTTTCTCGATTATTTGTTATAAGTAATATCGTTCTTTTAAGTAATAATAATAAACCAATTATTTCATATGTTGTATGCTAATCCATAAGGTCACTTGTAGTAACCGACTTTCTGTGCTCTGGAAAGAAATGAACCCAAACATTAAAATCCATGTATGTAACATCGATGACTATAACTCTTCAGAACTGTTCGTTCAAAAAAAATTTACTAACATGGCATAATTTTTATGTTTAAAATTTAACTGAGCCTTTTCAACCGTATTTCACTTTCTTTGAACCCAAACATTAAAATCCATGTATGTAACATCGATGACTATAACTCTTCAGAACTGTTCGTTCAAAAAAAATTTACTAACATGGCATAATTTTTATGTTTAAAATTTAACTGAGCCTTTTCAACCGTATTTCACTTTCTTTTAGTTTAAAATTTATTCAATAAACCTATGTGAGGTGGTGAAAGTGCTTGGGCTGAGAGTACGCCAAACTACGTCGACTTTTATTAAAGCCCCTGCGGATAGTGATGAGATGACTAATGCAGTGACGTTATTTTGGGTTGAGCAGATGACGTTAGCAGCTTTGATAGATTGAGCAGATGACACTGATGTTTCTGATGTACTGTATCGGCTTAGTTATCATCACAAGTCCATGCCGAAGCAAGCCCCAACCACATGTACGTGCACATGCACACGATACAGATGAAATTGAAGTGAAAAATTAAGATGCAGATGACAAATTGAAATCCAAACCATTTCTTATATGAAATTGAAGTGAGAACTTGTTATCTATCGGCACGAGTCTATTAGCTGTTTACAAATTACTCCCTTCGATTTTAAAATATTGACACCGTTGATTTATAACATCAACGATGATTACTCGTTTTATTAAAAAAAAATTTAAATGTATAAAAATTTTGTTATTATTTGATTTATTATTAATGAAATTTAAATCACAACTAATAATTTTATATATTAGAACAAATTTTTTTAATAATATAAATAATCAAAGTTAAAAATTAATAGTGTTAATAATTTAAAACCGGAGAGAGTACTTAGTTTGCTGTTACAAAATTTACCTTATTTGTCTGAAGTCTCAACTAATTTACTCTACATGACAGGGCAACTGTTTTGCTCCTCGCACACGACCATTGCCGGCGGCAGCGGCGGGTGGTGACGGTGGTGGCAGTACCAGCCGGGGTGACAGTAGTATGGCTGCGGGTGCTCGACGCCGGACGCCGTGAAACGTGATGTCTTCCGGCGTCGTGTCCTCCGGCGTACTATTGCCCTTCACCTCCTCCACCTGCAGAAGCTCGGCGTGGCCGAGCTTCCTGCGCAGGCAGCTGACCAAGCAGACCGAGTCGACGCCGTCGCCGACCACCTCCAGCCGGTCCTTGCCGTCGCCGGTGATCCCCACCGAGATCACCCCTGCGTTCGTGCACGAAACATAAATGTCTAAGGTAGAAGAACAATGGCGGCGGTGGAAGACTGGAGGCGGAAGCGAGACACGAGCGCGTACTGTCTGCTCTGGCGGCGAGCGCCATGGCCTTGGACCGGCTCTTCTCGCACGACATGGTCACCTTGATCACGATCTTTTGCTGCAACAGCGACGACGGTGGACAAAAGGCGGCAGTCAGTTCCAGACCCTGTACTACTAAACTGAATCTACTCTACCACAGAGGGCTCTGAAATCAAGGAGCATACAGATAACCCACCTTCATAACGACAAAAGCCCGTGATTCGTTGTCAGATGATGACGAGGAGCTGGGTAGAAGTAAAACTGTAGTGATCAAACAACGATCAGCTGATCGACCGAAGTATGCGAACTGGCTAATCAGCAAACTGATCGATCGAGTACTGTACCTTGCGAAGGACCTTACTAGGGCCGTACTAGCTCTTTATACACGTACGGGCCGTGCAGGGAGCCGTGAAGCAAGCGAAAACTAAATTACCGCTGCCTGCCAAACGGGTACTAGCGTCGCGAGATCCGAGGCGGGGAAACTCTATTGCCCACTGTCGACGTTCGGATCATCGACACAGTAAATATACGATTGTGGGGTTAATGTGTTTTCGGATTCAAAATAACCTAATTTGAGGTAGACTCGAGGGGATTTTTACCTGATTCGGGCCACCCGAGCGGTGTAATACCCTACATTTAGAGAATGAATTATCTCAAAGATTGTGTTACAAGACGGGCTCCTCTCTTCGCGGGAGGACCCAGAACGTAGGTGAATAGGGGTGTTTGCTTGAAAGGTGTAAGGATCCCCGAGTTCTGATGAAACTCAAGTTTGTCTTTTGTGTGTTTGTGGCTGTTGCTTGTGATGGTGTTCGACCGTTGTCTCTATCGTTTCTCGAGCCTTTCTTTATATAGGAAGGGGCTCTAGGGTTACAAGCAATGGGCCCTATGCGATCCTGCCGTCTCGCCGACAGGTGGGCCTTTCCGTCGTTGTCGCCATCATTTCGTTCCGTCCAGACGTGGTCATGACCCGTCACGTCGTGCGCGGCGACAGGTACAATGATGCTTGTCCGGCGCCATCACGCCGGCTACAGTGCTGTCCCGTCGTGTCTGGCAGCCGTTGCAGCTTTCTGCTGGAGTGTCGCCGAGGTGAATCTCGTATTATCTCGTCGGGACGGATGGCAGCTGGTCACCAGAGTAAATGTACTATAACGCGGTACCTACCTCCTAAGAGTCGCTCTCGGGGGTCGATCTCCGGAGGCCGGGGTCTTCGCGCCCCTACGCGGCCAAGACATGGCTGCCGTAGATCGTCGCTGAGGGGTCCGAACCCGTGCCGCCTGACCCCCGACTTTCACCCGTTGGAATGCGATCTGTTGGGTACCCGGGGTACGTAATCTCGACAGTAGCCCCCGAGCCTGATGCCATTCGAGGTCTCTGGTTAAGGTGGCGTCGGGTTAGTCGTTTCCAAAGTTTGTCGTGTTCCTACGGGGGCGCACGAGCGCGCCCGTAGGGCGTAGCCTCCGAGCCCTCGAGCGACCCAGAGGGTCGGTCGTGGGCTGAATCGTTATGCGAACCACCTTTCGTTTGCGGTTGATCGTATCGGAACCGCTCCGCCGGGTCGACACTCGATCCTAGGGGCGATCCGGAGAATCGGCTAAGCATCGTACCGATGGTTAAGGTCAGACCGAGATCGGTCCCGATCCTTACGCTCAATAGGGCGTTTGGAGAGCTGGTTGAGGCGCTGTCCATGGTCGGCGCCACGCCTAGACCGAGATCATGATCAGCGTCCGATTGTTTGAATTGGCCTGGTGGCCTCGGCTGTCTTTCAGTCGATCGTAAGGGGTTTCGTTTTGCGTGCACGCATCGTTCCGACCTTCGAGGTCGGGCCGAGGTCGTTCTCGGTCTTTCGTTCAGTAAGACGCCTAGGTCGGACTGGTTCGATGCGGTTCCTGTCCATGATCAGCGTCGCGCCTAGGCTTGGCCGTGATCAGCGTCTGAACGTATGGTTTGGCCCGGCAGCCTTGGCTGTCGGTCAGCCGGTGGATTTTGTTCGGTTGCCTCCCCTTATTCGAACCCGCCGTTATGGTTACGGGGATCGGACGGCCTCCGTGCCTTCACGTGGAGGGAAATCGGACCGTCCAGGAATTCGAACCGTCGGTCGATCCGAGCGGTTGATTTGAATTCGATCGGACGGTGTTGTGGGTGTGGCGGTTCGCGCGCCCGCGTCACGTTGCCTACCAGA
>BCLG01003711.1:25335-38432 GCA_001602295.1 Zoysia matrella
GCGGAACTGCCGACGCCGTCACAGACGACGGCGCCTTTGGAGGGCGTGGCGACCTCGCCGTCTTCGGGCGCGCCCACGGCCGTGCGTGTCCTAAGCGAGGCGGCCTGCGGCAAACTGCCCGTGGTCGAATGCCGGGTAGGCTCGAGTCCGGTTCTTTTGCTTCTATTTTTTCGATTCTTGGGCTGATAACTTTTTGCAGGACAACTTGTACGCGGTCCTTGGTCGGCCGTCGCGCGGGCTCGTCGCCCAAGCCGAGGTCGACGGCCTCAAGGAAGAGCTAGCGAAAGCGCGGGCCGAGTCGGGAGAGACTGCGGCTGACTTGAAGTCGCAGCTCCTTGCTACACGGGAGTCGGCTCGTGTCGCCCTTGAGGAGGCGAACAAGGCGCGTGCTGAGGCGGTGGCGTCCGAGGCACGGGCAACTCGGACCGCGGCGGCCCTTGAGCAGGCCAACCTCACGGTCACTGGTAAGGTGTTGCGGTTTTCTTCGACCTTTGGGTCGGACTCTGACTTACTCTTTTGTAGGTCTTCGTCGTCAAGGGGCGGAGCACGAGACTGAGATGCGGCGGCTCGGGCTTGTCCACCAACATGTCGAGGGGGCCCGCTCGACCCTGGAGTTCACGCTGCGCATGACGAAGGATGAGCGCGACCGTGTCTTCGAGCAGGTCGACCTCCTGAAGTCGGAGCGGGTGGTGCTCCAGTCCGAGGTCGAGCAGGTAGTGGCGGACCTTGGCCAGACACGCGAAGAGGCCGCCAAGGTCCACGAGGAGCTCTCGGCGGCCCAAATCCGGAATAAACGCCTGCGGAAGAGCCTCGATCGGGCAAGACAGGCCGCGGAGGCCGCCGTTAAGGAGCGGAATGGTAAGGGTTGATACCTTTCTGATTGCTCTGGTCACCACCGGCCTTCTAACGTTTCGAAGTGCAGGATTGACGGACGAGGTTCAGACCCTGAGGTCGGCGGGTCTGAACCTTATTGGGAGGTTATACTTCGGAGCGTCGGACTCCGTCCCGACGGCGGTCGTCGCGCACGCTCTGTGGCAACTCCCGAAGATCGTCTCTAATGTCGTGATGAGGACGCTGGAGGACGGGTCCTCGACAGCCTTGGCCCTGGTCCGCTCCCATTACCCGGACGCGGACCTCGGCAGGGTCGTCGAGGGCTTCGCGTCGAGCTACTCGAATGAGCAGCTGGATGCGATCGCGGCGGAGACGCTGGAGCCGAGGGCGAAGGCCGTTGTCGACTTCAGGACGGAGGACTTCCTGCCCGAGCGATTCGGGCCGTTTTCCTATGTATAGGTCAAATATGTAAAGTGTCATTGTGTTAATAAAGAATATCATTCAAACAACATTGTTCAAGAAGAGAGTTTGAATGTGGATTTCCGACCCTCCTTCGCATGTTGCGTCTGTTTTTCGCGCCCCTCTGGCGTCAATCAAACGAATGGGTCGAATATAGCTCGTAGGGTCGGGTGCCGGACCCGATACAGCCATAGAGCGTCATCAGTTCCTGATTCGTAGATAGCTTAGTCATGGGAAGGCTTCGAACAAAAAATGTGCGAAGTGTCGTTTGAGAGTCACCCGCGAGTTTGGCGCGGGTCGGGGATTCGACCCCGAGGAAACAAAAAAGGACGAACAGACAGTTAACGGGGAGCGGCGCCCTGGCATAAAAAGTCGATAATTAACGAACGAAAAACTAGGTCGGTCGTTTCGACACTGGCTAGGGTGCAGGTAAGTAGCCCCCGGGTGCGGGAGGTGGCTGGGTCGGCTAGGGCTCGCACCCTAGAACGAAAAAGGAGAGCAGGATCACAAAAACGTAGTTGTTTTTATTAGGTGTAGAACCGTCGGAGGTTCTCGATATTCCATGCGTTCGCAAGTTTCCGACCGTCCTCGGTTGCTAACTTGTAGGCGCAGGGCCGTAGGACGTGTTTGATTATAAAGGGTCCTTCCAAGGGGGCGACAACTTGTGCTGGTCGGCCTTCGTTTGCACCCTTCTCAACACAATGTCTCTGACGTTGAGCTCCCGACCTTTGACACGTCGAGCATGCAGTCGTCGTAGGCTTTGCTGGTACTTGGCGGAGCGCAGGAGAGCGACCTCGCGCGCCTCTTGCAGCTGGTCGATGCTGTCCTGCAACGCGGTCTGCGATCTCTCCTTATCGTAGGCTCGGACTCGCGGAGAGTCGTAGTCGAGGTCGGTCGGTAGCATCGCTTCCGCCCCGAATGTCATGAAGAATGGCGTGAACCCGGTGGTTCTGTTGAGGGTCGTTCGCAGACCCCAGAGGACTGACAGGAGTTCGTTTACCCATCGTCCCACTGCCCTTCTGACGGAGTCGTAAATTCGAGGCTTCAGGCTTTGGAGTATCATCCCATTGGCCCGTTCGACCTGCCCATTCGTTCTGGGGTGCGCCACGGAGGCGAAGTCCAGACGAATGTGATATTCGTCGCAGAATTCTCGGAATTGCTGACCGGTGAATTGCGCGCCGTTGTCGGTGATTATGGAGTTCGGGACTCCGAACCGACATATGATATTGCAGATAAACCCGACCGTCCGGGTTGAGGTGATGTTGGACACCGGCTCGGCTTCAATTCACTTGGTGAACTTGTCGACGGCGACGAAGAGATGGGTGAAACCGCCGAGTGCTCTCTTGAATGATCCGAGGATGTCGAGCCCCCAGACGGCGAAGGGCCAGGCGATCGGGATCGTCTGGAGCTCTTGTGCCGGCAGGTGCGTCTGTCGGGCAAAGAATTGGCAGCCCTGACAAGCTCGGACGAGCTTTTGGGTGTTGGCCACGGCTGTCGGCCAGTAGAAGCCTTGTCGAAAGGCTTTGCCGACGAGGGTTCTGGGCACGACATGATGACCGCAAATGCCTGAGTGGATATCATCGAGCAGGTGCATGCCCTGCTTCTGAGGGATGCAGCGCTGCAATATACCACTCAGGCTTCGCTTGTGGAGCTCGTCGTCCGAAATGACGTATGCCTTGGCTTGCCGCATGACCTTCCGGGCTCCGTCGGGGTCGGCCGGGAGAGTGCCGTCTTGCAGGTAAGCGAAGATGTCGCGAGACCAATCGGAGGCGACTGTCATGATCTCTGCCCCTGGTCCGAGGGTCGGCTCGTCGTCCGAACCTTCGACGAGTGGTTCCTCCGCGATTCTGACGGAAGGCTTGGTGAGCACTTCGAGGAAGACGCCGTCGAGGACCGTCCGTCGTTCCAAGCCCATCTTGGCGAGGGCATTCGCAGCTTCGTTGTCCCGACGTAGAACATGATGGAGTTCGAGCCCATCAAACTTGTTCTCAAATTTACGAACTTTTTGGCAGTAAGCTTGCATCTTCGGGTCTCGGCAGCTGGCAGCCTTCACGACTTGGCTGACGACCAGCTCAAAGTCGCCTTTGACGTAGAGGTGCTGCACGTCGAAGGTGATGGCCATTCGTAGGCCGTGGAGGAGCGCCTCATATTCGGCTGCATTGTTGGAGGCTCGGAACTGCAGCTGCAGCACGTATCGGAACCTGTCTCCCTTTGGGGAGATCAGAACGACCTCAGCCCCCGCGCCTTTGAGCATGCAGGACCCATCGAAGTACATGGTCCAGCACTCGATGCTGTCGGAGGCTGACGGCTCTTGAGCTTCGGTCCATTCGGCGATGAAGTCGGCCAGGATTTGGAACTTGATGGCCTGCCGAGAGACAAAAGCGATGTCGAGCCCCAGGAGTTCCATAGCCCACGTAGCGAGACGTCCGACTGCGTCCTTGCCACCCACGATTTCCCCGAGGGGGAAGCTGGTGACGACGTGGACAGGATGGCTCGTGAAGTAGTGTCGCAGCTTGCGGCTCGCAATGAGGACGGCGTAGATCAGCTTCTTCACCTGGGTGTAACGAGTCTTGGCGTTGGCCAATACCTCGCTGACAAAGTAGACAAGCCGCTGAACAGTCAGAGCCCGACCCTCCTCGTTTCGCTCGATGATGAGGACGGTGTTGACGACCTTCGAGGTCACAACGATGTAGAGGAGGAGGGCCTCTCCTTGGGTCGGGGACGTGAGCACCGGCGGTGATGAAAGCAGGGTCTTGAGCCGATCGAAAGCTTTCTGAGCCTCGGTGGTCCAGGTGAATCGCTTCGCTTTTCGTAGCAGCCGATAGAAAGGCATCGCTTTCTCGTCGAGTCTTGAGATGAAACGGCTAAGGGCCGCCAAGTATCCGGTCAGCTTCTGGACGCCTTTTACGTTGCCGATTGGCCCGAGTTTGAGGATCGCGGAGATCTTCTCGGGGTTTGCTTCGATCCCCCGCTCGAAGATGACGAAGCCGAGCAGCTTTCCCGAGGGGACCCCGAAAACGCATTTTTCGGGATTCAGTTTGATCCGGTAGCGCCGGAGGTTGGTGAATGTCTCCTCTAAGTCTCGGATGAGGTCGGAGGTCTGACGGGTCTTGATCACGATGTCGTCGACGTAGACCTCTAAATTTCGACCTAGCTGGTCATGGAAGCACTTCTGCATGCAACGCTGGTACGTGGCCCCCGCGTTCTTGAGCCCGAATGGCATGGTGATGTAGCAGAAGGACCCGAAGGGCGTGATGAAGGACGTGGCCGGCCGGTCGGACTCGCGCATAGAGATCTGGTGATACCCAGAGTAGGCATCAAGGAAGCTCAAGGTTTCGCACCCGGCGGTTGAGTCCACCACCTGATCGATGCGCGGGAGAGGGAAGGAGTCCTTTGGGCAAGCTTTGTTGAGGCTCGTGTAGTCGACGCACATCCTCCATTACCCGGTCTTCTTCCTCACCATTACAGGATTGGCCAACCACTCGGGGTGGTAGACCTCTTGAATGAACTTGGCCTCCAAGAGCTTCGTCAATTCTCCCTCAATGGCTCGGCGCTTCTCCTCGTCAAAGCGCCGAAGTCGCTGCTTGACGGACCGAGAGCCCGCGATGATGCCGAGGGAGTGCTCGGCGACTTCTCTCGGGATGCCGGGCATGTCCGACGGTACTCAGGTGAAGACGTCTCGATTCCGGATGAGAAAGTCGACGAGCGCGCTTTCCTATTCGTCGGAGAGTGCTGTCTCGACTCTAGCCTCCTTGGAGGGGTCGGTGGGGTCGAGAGCGACCTCTTTGGAGTCGTCGGCGGGTTTGAAGTATGTTGACGACTTGGGTTTGGAGTGGGGCGCTGGGCCCGGCCCTTCAGTTTTGCGGATTGCGTCCAGCTGGGCCGGGTCGGATTCGGCGGCGGCTAGCTCGAAGCTCTCCTGCTCACAAGCTAGGGCATGTTGGAAGCGCGAGGAGACCGTGATGACGCCCTTCGGCCCGGGCATCTTCAGCTTCAGGTAGACGTAGTTGGGGACGGCCATGAACTTCGCGTAACATGGCCGACCCAGGATGGCGTGGTAGGCGCCGGTGAAGCCCACCACCTCAAAGGTGAGCGACTCGGTCCGAAAATTGCTCCAGTCACCGAATGTGACTGGGAGCGTGATCTGGCCGAGGGGCGTCGTGTAGCCCCTGGGGACGACTCCGTGAAACGGAGTGTGGGTCGGACGGAGGTCGGCCTCCGTCAGCCCCATTGCCCGGAAGGCGTCGGCATAGAGGATGTTGAGGGCGGTCCCCCCATCCATAAACACCTTTGACAGGCGCACGGAGCCGACGATGGGATCGAGCACCAACGGGAGACGCCCGGGCTGTGGAACGTGGTCCGGGTGGTCGGCCCGATCGAACATGATCGGGGCCTCGGACCACTTGAGGTAGCGGAGGACCGCGGGGTTGATAGCGTTGACTTCGCGCCATGTCCTCTTCTGGCGGCCGCGAGATTCGCAGTAGACCGCGGGGCCGCCAAAGATCATGAGGCAGTCCTCCGGCTCGGCGCCCTTGGCCTGAGGGTTGGTCTTGGCTGCCGAGAAGCCGGCCTGAGACTCGCTCCTGAAGAACCTCCTTGCTAGGTGGCAATTTCGGAGGGTGTGCTTGACCGGCATAGAATAGTTGGGGAATGGTCGGTCGAGCATCTTGTCGAAGTGGTCGTCGTGGTTAGCCGGTTTCATGGTCGGGGGTCGCGCCGGGTGGTCTGCGGCGGCCACGAGGTCGTCATCGTGGCGCCGACCTTTGCCCTTCTTGCGGCTCGAGCTGCTGCCACCTCACTCGTTGCGGCGGTTCGTGGACCGGTCGGAGGGTCGATCTCCCCGACGGTGGTTTCCTGATCTTTCGTCCTTCGTTCGACCTCGGTCGAAGTTGGCCTGCATGGCCTCTTCTCCGGTGGTGAAGGTTGTGGCGATGTCGAGTAGGTCTCGGGCGGTCCGAGGGTTCCTTCGGCCCAACTTGTGGACGAGCGCCTTGGACGCCGTGTCGCAGGTGAAGGCGTTGATCATGTCGGCGTCGCTGACGTTGGGGAGTTCGTTGCGCTTTCGTGAAAAGCGCTGGATGTATTCCCGGAGCGACTCGTCCGGCCCCTGCTTGCAATTCTTGAGGTCTCAGGAGTTACCTGGACGCGTGTAAGTCCCTTGGAAGTTACCGACGAAGATTCGACTCAGGTTGCACCAGTCTTGAACGCAGCTCTCGGGGAGGTGTTCGAGCCATCCTCGGGCTGAGTCGGTGAGGAAGAGCGGCAAGTACTGGATGGTGAACAGGTCGTCCGCCCCTCCGGTCCTGCAGGCGAGGCGGTAATCTTCTAGCCAGTGGACGGGGTTTGTTTCCCCGTTGTAGCGGCCGATGGTGGTCGAGGCGCGAAATCTCTGCGGGAATTTCGCGTGCCGGATGAGCTATCCGAACGCTCTGGGTCCAACCCCTCAGGGCTCGGGCTCCTAGAGTCGAGGGAGCCGTGTCGGTAATAGCGGTCGCGGGAGCGTCTCCGGCGGGATTCGTCGCAGAGCTCACTCCTCGCCTGGCGTCTGGCGTCGATGGTGCTGCGGACGTCGAGGTTGGGGCCGAGGCGGGGGAGGACTGACCCCGCATGGTGTCGAGGGTGCCGTTCCTCGACTGGGCTGTCGCGCGCCGAGCTCCGCCGGTCCTAGGACTGGCGGTTGCTTTTCGTCTCCGACTGCTGGGGTCGGAGAGACGCCTCTGGTCGTTGAAGCGCGTTGCCGAGGTAAAAGCGTACGCAGTCGTACGCTTCCCTCAGCGCTGGATCCTCAGGGACAGCGGTCTCGTTTAGGATGCACGCTGCCGTCGCGAGGTTCTCGAGCGGGGTGTCGAAGGTCGGCGGCCCCCCAGCTGCGAGCTGCTGGTAGGTGGACCGTCTCTGGGCTTGCGCAGTGTCGCTAGGCCCGGCTGGAGCCTTGCCCCTAGGCTCGGGACTGTCGGTGCATCCCGAGGGCGGCCAAGCTTGGCCGGCGGCGTCCATTGTGGGGCACTGAGACAGGTTGGCACCCGGCGGCGTGTTGCCGGGTGTCGCCGGTTTCGTGCCCTTCGAGGCTAGAAGAGTGAAGCACTCCCTCGACGGGTCGTGCCCCAAAATAAGGTGGCTCTGGGGCCACCAGCGAGGGTGCTTTCCACACGGAGCCCGGAGGCAGAGCTCGCCGCCTTCGCCCGCGACGAAGTCCAGGCTCCCGAAACGGAAAGCCTGCCCAGAGGCGAAAGCGGAGGCTTGCCACGACCGACCGTCTGAAGAGACAGCGACCGTGAAGTCCCCAAAACGGAGGTGGGAGATCGAAATGTCCCCTACAACGAAGTATGGGACCATCGAAAAGCCGAAACGAGAGCACACCAAAAGAGAAATGACCCCCCTTCCTGGCGCGTCAACTGTCGGCGTTCGGACCACCGACACAGTAAATATACGATCGTGGGGGTTGATGTGCTTTCGGATTCGAAATGACCTAATCTAAGGTAGACTCGAGGGGATTTTTATCTGGTTTGAGCCACCCGAGCGATGTAATACCCTACGTCCAGAGAACGGATTATCTCAAGAATTGTGTTACAAGACGGGCTCCTCTCTTCGCGGGAGGACCCAGAACGTGGGTGAATAGGGGTGCTTGCTCGGAAAGGTGCAAGGATCTCTGGGTTCTGATGAAGCTCAAGTTTGTCTTTCGTGTGTTTGTGGCTGTTGCTTGTGGTGGTGTTCGACCGTTGTCTCTTTGCGATCCTGCCGTCTCGCCGACAGGTGGGCCCTTCCGTCGTTGTCGCCATCATTTCGTTCCGTTTAGGCATGGTCATGACCCGTCACGTCGTGCGCGGCGGCGGGTACAATGATGCTCGTCCGGCGCCATCGCGCCGGCTATAATGCTGTTCCGTCGTGTCTGATAGTCGTTGCAGCTTTTTGCTGGAGTGTCACCGTGGTGAATCTCGTCTTGTCTCGTCGAGACGGATGGCAGCTGGTCACTAGAGTAAATGTACCAGAACAGAGTACCTACCTCCTGAGAGTCGCTCCTGGGGGTCGATCTCCGGAGGCCGGGGTCTTCGCGCCCCTACGCGGCTAAGATATGGCTGTTGTAGATCGTCGCTGAGGGGTCGAAACCCGTGCCGCCCGACCCTCGACTTTTGCCCGTTGGAATACGATCTGTTGGGTACCTGGGGTAGGTAATCCTGACACCCACTTGCGAGAGTGGTACCAAACTGACCGTACCTTTCTCGGAGTCGTACTAAACTGTGGCTCCCTCAACCGGATTTAGAAATGGCGGATCTGTGTTGCGATTGGCGGCGCCGAGTTCATCTCCAGCCAAGAGCCGATACTGGCATGTAGACTGGGTCCATTCTGTGGGCCGAGTTTCAAGACGAGCTTTGCTGCATTGAGAAAGGAAAAAATAAAACCGGCACTGAGTCTGTGACTTTATTTTACAGCTAAGGGAGACAATTGACAAAACAGAGTGTTGTAGTTGCTGTCGAATATGGCTCGTTAAAAATTCGATTCGAGTTTGGCTAAAAACTAATCACGTTGAAGTCAAGTTAAAGCTCACGAGCATGTTGAGCTTGAGTTCAATAAGTAATTTATCAAATTAAGATTCTTAAAAGTATTTTATAGTACTATTTATTTTATAACAATTATTTAGTTTTTTTAATGAACTTAAAATCGAGCTGAGCTCGAACAAGATTGAGTTCGAATTTAGCTGAACTCGAGCTTTTTCCAGCTCTTGTCGCACGGTATGCTCACCTTGATCTCGATCTTAGTTTCGCTGCAGCATCAAGAACAATATTAACCAGATCAAACCGTAAGCTTTTATTTACGGGCCGATTGTTAATGCTAGCTTCATCGTCCCCATGTCGTTGGGGTGCAGGGTTTCAAAAAGGGTACCCAACCAGTTTCGAAATGGGCGAAAAACCGTCCGCTAACCAGTATAATCAGTAGAAAACCATTTTTACTATAGCAGTGGTATTCGTTTTTAACAAAAAAAATTCAATTAGATATCGAAACCGAGCGGGAACCATTTTACTGGTTTTGTGAATACCGTCCAGTTTTGAATGTTCTTTGATACCATTCAATCGGGTGCAGGCCTGCAGACTTGAAGAGGGTTCAATACACAGAACGAACTGACCTTTCCACGTATATATAGAAAATGACCCGACGAGATGTGCTTGTAATTACCTGGCACCGTGTCGTTTTTAGTACCGCAAGCGATGAACCTGGTGACATTACTGGTCATCGACAGTCAGTCCGCGTGACCGTCATTTTCAGCTGTCGCTTGGAGGTTTTATTTGATGTGGACGTCCTGTGCGGACCGCTGAAACGTGTTGATCAAGCTCAAGAACACCGGCGAGAACGACGAGCTCGTAGTGACGATCGATCCAACCGCGATTAGAAATGGGAGTTTTGGTTGCATCAGATCGACCCCGACACGCTTGATCCCCGGCCGATCCACGACCGTGCCTGCCAGGACGGGATGTCCAAATAACTTTATTTGTGTTTCAATTTGCTACGAGAAGAATGCGAAATTCTATTCTCTTTATCTTCGTTCATATATCAAAGAATAAAATACCGTGCCTTTTAAATTACATCTTACTAGTAGCAAACAACGTTACATCAAAACTGCAACCGTTTATGTCGTGATAGTATACCTCAGGTACTTACAGACTCAGTCTCTACACAAAACACAAAGTCCAATCTATAAACTACGGCTCACAAAGTATCACATCCCGCTAAAAACATCCTGACCTCAAAGATCGGAACCGCGTAAGCGTCAAGCCCGATCGACGAAAAGTAAGCTACACGACAACAAGATTCAGCCCACCAAAAGTTAGAAGCCAACGCTCTGACACAACCCTCGGAGGTCAGGCACCGCCATAGCAACTAACCACTGACGACCGCAGAGATTTCTGCGTACAGCAGAAGTTAAAGCAACTCTGTCGGGAGGTAAAGTATTACAGAAGTTAGTAAAGCAGCCAAGCAATTGGTAAAGCAAGAAAAAAAAGTGTTATTTGTCCCTCACGACGGAACAAAGTACGTACGAAGCACACCGACCAACTGCACCGATGTCAGCGAGTGCTAGACGACCAACTTAGACGACGACCAAGGCTCCATCTGGTGAAGGGGCAACAGGTTCTGTAGGCGTAAAGTTGGTGCCTTTGATTTCACCCTTATAAAAAGGATACCCTGAGGCATGAGAAGGGAGAAAAGAAGAGAAGAGAAGAGAAGAGAAAGAGAACAAGTGGAGTAAAGTTAGCTAAGTTGTATTCTAAACCACTTCACTGTAACTACATACACCCACGTGAGATATGTTTCTTAGATCGAGCCAAGACCTTTTTACATTGTATTCGTGTTTTTGAGTTCAGATGATTTGATCTCTCTCGTTTTTGAACGTACAGTACTATGCCTCTCGACGATTCAAACCAGATTAATTTTTGAGTCTCGCCATTCGAATATAAAGAGAGCACAAATACTTTTTTTAATTATGCAAATTTTACTGTGTCGATGATCAGAACACCAACAATTTATCATTTCAAACTTTTGTTTCTTCTCAGCCACGGTTTTTCCAAGTCTTAGAACTACTCGGCAGTAGTAGCACCGATCACAAACCAAACAAATACTAGGATGAACCGAACCGTCGCCCTCGATCCACTGCTGAAAAACTTGGCCGGTTCTCACTTTCTCGTTCACCGCCACTGCCACCACGCGGGCTGCTGCAGGCTGTGGTGGTAGTAGCCGGGGTACCAGTACGGCACCTGGTACTCGACGATCTTGGGCTCATCCGGCTTCGTCTTCTTCTCCTTCACCTCCTCCACCGCCAGGATGGTGGCGTGGCCGATCTTCTTGCGCAGGCACTTGACCAGGCAGACGGAGTCGACGCCCTCGCCCACCACCTCCAGCCGGTCCTTGCCGTCCCCGGTCACACCCATCGAGCTCACCCCTGCATAATATCAAACCACACGTTCTCGTTACCACCGATCCGTGACTACAAGCTAAGAGTAGGTTTATTTAATTAAGCGCGTCGAGTGCGTACCGTCTGCCCTGGCGACGAGCGCCATGGCCTTGGACCGGCTCTTCTCGCACGACATGCTCACCTGGATCACGATCTTTTGCTGTGACAACAACGAAGCGATCAGGTCAGCCCGGGTCACCACGAAACAGAGGAAGGAAGGAACCGAAATCCAATGGCGTTGCCTAGCTTACCTTCATCGCGCGCGCGCTGCTGAATTCACGCGGTTCCTGCCGATAGACGAGGAGAAGCCGGGAAGAGAGGAGCTGCGACCGCTCGTGGCTGAAGAACGGCCGGGTTGCTGCTCGATCTGACCGACTGTTGGTAGGTGCTCGCGACCAAGAGCGATCTTGTGAGGAAGCCTTGTTGCTCCGGTGTCAGTTATATACAAGCGGCGATGGCGCCGAGAGCACTGCCTGCCAAGAGACCCAGCTGAGTGAGACCAATTGAGAACGTTCGTGGCAAGTAAGCTAAGCTCCCAAGTTGGAGTAAAAAGTGAGTCGAACGCGGTCCCTCGTCAGATTCTTTGGACCGGTTCCTGATCTAAAGGCTCCGTTGAACATAGAAAATGACGCGACGAGACGAGACCCAGGAGCTGAGCCGATTCTAGCGTAGTGCCGAAAAAGCATTTCGCTTGGGAAAAAGCACCGCGGCAGCGACTCCGACCGGGTCCAGGGCAGAGTCAGTCGCCGTGGCACTGTCAGGGTTCCGCGTTGGTTCACACACATCCTAGGTCGACCTCGCCGTGGAAGATTCACGGCACACTAGTATTTTAAAACTGTTATTGAGAAATACGAGTATGGTACTGTATCTACTAAGAAGGAAACATCGTAAAATGACTTTGATAACTGAGCACAGAATATAGGAGTATCATGGCTTGATCATCGCTGATACCATTACCAATTCGAAAAGTACGGGTGGTTACTTCTGTTGTTTTCAGTCATGGAAGCAGCTTCCATTTCGTCAGTCAGTCATCGGCCCCAGGGCCATGGGACAAGACAAGCGTTGGACTTTTATTAGTAGACTGCTAAGTACGGAGTGCCAGTCATCGGCTGATAGGAACTCGGTCCAAGTCTGCCAACGCGTAATTGTACGGAGAAATACAAGCACTAAGCTAGCACTGCACTGTTGAAGTCCAAATTCAACAACACCGTACTACTCTCTTCGTCTAATTAAAAGTCTATTTTTAACTTTGTTTGATTGTGTTTTATTTTTTTATCAATGATTTTTTAAAATTTAGTAAACTTTATGAATACATAAATTGCATATTATGAAAATATTTTCTATAGAGAATTTAGAGATATATATTTTATGTTATTAAAATTTATTAAATTTATATAAATTTTTACTAAAGAGAAAAAATATAATTAACTAAATTTAAAAATATTAAAAATAGACTTTTTATGAGACATACCACGAAGTAGTAGGAAGGAAAACGACATACGGGTCCGGCTCGCCACAGCAGAATGCGATCCTCACCGCAGGCACCGTGCAGCCTGACAATATTTGCTACTACGTAGTATGTTCTGCTTATGGATGAAAGTGGCCCGGGCCGCGCCGCAAACCCGCTGGGCCGTTCCGCGCCGCAGCCGGCGTAGCGACGTAACGCGGCCCGTGTAACACGAGTGGCGCCGCTAGGGCAACCCGAATCGTCCCGTGGCGCCGCAACTGCCCTCAGGCATCAGGGCGCCGCCGGCCACGCGACACGACGAGCCACCCTGCCCCATCGCGCCACCGGCCACTCGACGCCCTCCCGCCGGCCACTCGACACCCTGCTCCATCGCGACGCCGGCCACGCGACGCCCTC
>BCLG01003712.1:0-14176 GCA_001602295.1 Zoysia matrella
TTATATGAATAGATTTTTCTTAAAATGTACTTTTATAAAAGCATATATATGTCACTTTTTGATAAATATTTTTTAGAAAAAATTAAAGTCAAAGTTATACTTTAGAGACTGTATCATTGTCAAAACGATCTAAATTGTGAGTATAGAGGGAGTAGACTGTAGGACCGAGTTTTTGAACATGGACCCTTGAATTTACAGCATCCCCTTGAAGATAGTGTGTTGCAGTGCCATGTAAAAAAATATTTCAAGCTAATCAATAGAACATCAACAATGTCTAAATTAACAATTTTATAAAATAATGTCAATATTTCCAGCTAAAATCTCTGAGCAAGTTTGCAAAAATGATCATCTAGTTAAAAAATAATGTTGCAAAAAAAAAAATGGTGACTAGCTAGCAAAGGTCATATTTGTTTCATCTTCTCGGATGGTGGCAGCTGTTGATAAAATTAACTAAAGTTGAAAAGTTCATCCATAGTTGCTTTCTAACTTTTGGTATATAAAGAAGATAAAAATATTTTATCAGTTTCAACTAGCTATCAACCAGCTTTTTAAAAGATAAAAAAACTTCAGCTCAAACAAATAAAGTCAAAGTACTGCTTTATATTACCTGAATTTAAATGCGGAGAGAAATTCTACCCTCTAAATCTTCAATAACCCATTCTAGAGCGAGGTTTCTGCCCATTTTGGGCCCACCAGTCAGCCACTGTCAGTTAGGGCTCCTTTTGTTTCATGCTATTGGCTTCTTGCCCCTTGCGCAAACAAAAATGTTGGCGGCTCGCCGCCTCTCCGCCTCCGCGTCCCCGTCGCCTCTCCTCCGCCGCCGCGGCCTCTCCGCCCAGCCCCAGACTGCGACACCTCCACCAGAGGCAGCTGAGGAGGGTGCGGGCTCATGGGTCCGTCGCGCTGCGGCGCTCTCGCTGCTGGGGTTAACCGGTGCCGTCGGCGCCAGCGCCGTCATCGACCTCTCTGTCTTCCTCTCTTGCTCCAGGTGGAACCCCAGAACTCATCCGTTTCTCTCATTGTGCTAAACTTAATCATTCATATGCTCGCATGATGTTTGGGATCAAGTCAATTACTACTAGACATCAACACTTGCCTGCTCGGTTTGTCAGCCGGATTTCTTGTGAATATAGAACTGATTTGCTTGACCCCAATGTGTCGAGCAAATAGTTAATTTGGGGGTGAAGGTCTAGGATCCTTGGACCGTTCAGTAATGTTATTTCTGTTATGCAATCTGCTCATTGTCATGTTTGATTTTCTGTCAAGGGATTTCTAGGTAAGTGCTAATTGCTGTTGCTGATATGCTTGCAGCCAGGCAATAGAGAAGGCCTCCCAGAACCAGCAGATAGTTGATGCTATTGGTAAGCCGATTGTGCGGGGCCCCTGGTACAGTGCCTCACTTGCAGTGAATCATGCAAGGCACTCTGTCTCTTGCACATTCCCGGTGTCAGCGCCCCAGGGAAATGGGCTTCTGAAGTTCAAGGCTGTTCGCTTGGGAGGTGTGTGCTGCTACCATTTATTTACAAATCTAATGTGCTGAAGTTCTTACGTCCATCAGTACTTAGGAGCAGTTCGATCAGACATGCTACTATGCTAGTGTGTTCCTTTTCAATATGGTTCCTTTCCTTTCTAATGTACCTTTAAACTACAGTACAATGCATTAAGGGTTTCTACTGTAGCATGCTTTTCTAGCAAGTTCAAAAACATTTTTCACTAAGCTTTCTTGTAGTAAATGACACAATATGAATCCTTTGATATCCTGACAGCCATACTGCCTCAGTCACAGTTTGAAGTTTTGAACTATGTTCCTACAATGCAAAGTAAATGATAATTGTTTGTGAAAGTGAAAACTATATAGTATATAATATATATAGTGCTACCTGCTAAAACAGTTCAAATATCACACATCACAGGCCACAACACATTTAGTAATCAAGCAAAGTTGAAATAGGCCCATTTCAGCAACTCCTGACTTTTTTTTTCTCATCCCCTTTATTTCCTAAACGCCCCACGAACCGTCTTGTTTAGACAGTCTATACCTTTTTTCCCCTATTTCAACGATTTAAATGGGTCAACCATTCAGGGGAGCGTTTAGGGCCTAAACTATGAGTAGGCTGCCGTTTATCATTTAAACCAGTTTAGAAGGCTGTTTAAAACCGTTTAGGATAACACTAGTTAAGTTTCGACAAAAGAAGTCTTTAATTGATAGGGCCTAAACTATGCAGTGTAAAGATTTTGCATCTAACAGTCTGATTGAATTAAATAATAACAATATTATTATTATTACTATTATTATTATTATTATTTTGTCTTTTGATTTCTCCATTGTGTATTGCTTTGTTGGGAGTCGTAGTTACTTTAGTGGGACAGAGACACTGAAAATGCACACTGTTCATTGACTTCATAAATTGATTATAGTTATCCACTTTTGTTATTCCTTGGCATAATAGGTTTAGTAGACCTTATGCAAGTAGGGCCTCCCGTACTGAATCTGTTTCAGAAAACGGAAACAGTTCATGTATCTATGTCAGACATAAGACATAACCTTCATATTTGGAATTTCAGAAACTATCTAGACTGTCAAGCATATAAGAAACTATACAAATATTATAAATACAAGACAATCTATAATAAGGCATTCGCTACATATAGCTGAAACTACATTTTAGTACCACCCTGATAACCACTGGTAACTGAGCTGTTTACTCTTGGTTTCCATTTCCTTTCCCTGTTTATGGATTATAGAGCACTTGTTAGCTGGCTGGCAGCTTTCATTTGCAGCCCACTTATGAAGGTTTTTAAGAAGATGCAATGATGATAACTTACACGCCTGTAGCCTGGCTCTTTATTTTCTTGTTTAAGATCATTGAGATTTCCATTTTTTCTCCATAGTTTTGAATGTTATTGGTACATGACCGTATCTGATTGGTTGCTGTAATTTTTTGCTCAAGTATTTTTGCGGTATAATTTCTTGCTAACCATAATGTCCACTAGGAACATCTGACATGGTCAATTTTGAGCACTAGATTAGAATTCTAGATATTTAATTGTTTTACGGGAAATTTGCCCATGCATTGCAACAGGAGCTAGAAATTTACAAATACATCGAAACATGTGGAAATTTAGCTTATGAAGTTACAATAAATATTAGAAATTTATGGTGTCCCTTTTTTTTTTTCCAAATAAGAGATTAATATAAACAAAATAAACTATCTATGTTTATAGGTAAGAAATGTCACACCCTCAGTTTTGAAATATAAATAAACACCACCTAACACCATCTGATAAGCACCACCAGCACCAACTCACTCACAGTTGATGTCCAATCTTCCACAGCCAACCCACCTGCCTATCTGCTTCACTCTTGCACACAGCCAACCAACGTCACACCTGGTACTCATCACCGTGCGTTTAGCAGAGCAAAAGTTGGCCAGCTCGCACACTCATAGCTGCCCTGCGTGCCCTAGATGCACACACCAGATTGCACCGACGCAACCGTCACCAATCCCTCCCATTTGCCAGTGTCACCTGTTGTGTACATCTAGGGCTTGGGTTTGATGGGATACTACGCCAAGAAGGAAATAATGGTTGAAGTTGCAAAAATTAGTAGTCAAAGTTGTGTAAAGGCCAAGGTCAATAACGTCAAATAAAAAGAAACAGAGAATTTTGTGCCAAAACTTATGGGATGGATAAGTTATCATACAAGTATCTTAATTTAGTTTCCCAGTCTGGTATCAATTTTCTTGTTTAATTGGTTGGATTGACTTTTAGGATCTGAGTGTGACTCTAGCAAGCCGCTTTAAGATTAGAACC
Organism: Zoysia matrella; assembly: GCA_001602295.1. Classification (NCBI taxonomy): domain Eukaryota; kingdom Viridiplantae; phylum Streptophyta; class Magnoliopsida; order Poales; family Poaceae; genus Zoysia; species Zoysia matrella. Next base: position 3,814 of record BCLG01003712.1, read on the forward strand.
TTATACAGTTGTTCCAAGCCTGTTGCTCTTTTCGTGGACAATTTCAACTATATTGGAGATCACTGAAGAAGCAATAGAAAAGGAAATATATTTAACTTGCTTTAATTTTTTTTTTGTAAAAAGGGGTTAGGTTGTAATTTGGACACTTGCCTATTAAATTTATACTTTTAACTGATATTTTACATGGTTACATGGTCCCTAAATGACCATGAGCTTTAGTTAAATTTCTGTTAGTAAGTAATGTTCAACAGAAGTTTAAACTAAATTAAGAGATACAGCATATATGTGGTGAAAAATGAGGTGCACTTCATATAGCTTTTAGGTGCAAGTACAACATAGCCTACTATCTCTTTTCATGGTTTAACATGGAAGGAACTTCTTAACAATGTACCCGTCATGATTAGGCCAACCCTATGGGTCTAAGCCAGGGTTTACAAAACCGTTCGAAACCGGTCGGTTTTTGCGGTTTTCAGTGAAACCGGTCCGATCTGGTTTCACCGGATGACCGGTTTTCGTTTTAAAAATTTTAAAAAATGAAAAATTAAAAATTTTCTAAATACCGAAAACTGATAAAACCGGTGGGTTTCAAACTTTGAAATTGAAAACTGATAAAACCGGCCGGTTTATTGTAGCACTTAATTCAAATTTTGATTCTTCGATTTCGAGCGGTTTTTGACCGGTTTTCACGGTTTTTGCGGTTTTCGTCAAACCGGTCCCGACTGGTTTTAGCTGCTCAAATGAATAAAAAACCCTGGGGTTTTTTTTTAGAATGGAATGCTTTCATTTTCATTGAGTGATTGTTTTGGTTTTGATCCTTGCATTGAGAGCCTAATTCTTTCCATGCCGCATATTTTATTGCAGATGGATCTTGGTATTCCTTTCTACAGCCTAGTGATTGGGAGATCCTTCTCATGGATGCCATCCTCGATATCCCTACTGAAGATGGGAAACACCGGACGATGAGGGTAACAATTCCGGACAACAAAGCTCCACCGCCAGCCGACTGCCGGGTTTGCAAGGTCCAGCCAGCTCCCGCTCCCGCACCATCTTCATCTCCGTCTCCATCTGCAGCAACAGCAGCCGCAGAGAAGTGAGTTCTTCCGGAAATGGTGTTCCATCTGAACATTGCTGCCATCAAGAATTGATTTGTTCTTTCAACGCTTCGTCAAACGTGAAAGAAAATAAGCTTTCTTCCATATTGGATCTAAGAAGGCCACGGATCTTTAGAGATGGTTTGAATCCATTTTCTGATATTGGCAATCCATACAGCTTATACTGGTGTAAATGAAAAATGTTACTACGTATTTGGCAGGCCATACTCCATGCTACTAGTATTTGTTGTAGGGGGCTACCCTAGATGGACCTGTTAGCAAGACGTCATTACTTTTACATGATATAGTAGACATACAGCTCTATGAGAATCTAGTTGGCTATCTTGATGCTTGTTTTTGGTCGCAATACCTGGAAATATCATATATTAAAGGAGAGGGTAGCTGAGGTAGAGAAACTCGAGAGCAGTGAGGCAACCGCTGGGGTGCTTGTAGTTGTCCGGCACTTGTCGCCGGCGGCACCACGCGCCGAGCTCCGGTGACATGCAGGGCGAGCGGCGGTGTACGTGTTTGTGCGCGCAGGCAGGCCATGCGGAACCCACGCGGGCACCATGTGCAGCCACCCATGCATCTTTGGTTCCTTCCGTTCTCGGTCAATGCTCCTATATCTGTTTAATGAAGGCATTCTTTCGTTTGGCAATGTTGGATTGTAGACCTGGACATTAGAATCACTGTGGTACTCTCATCAGTTTAAAATTATCAATTTCGTTTTTGCGACAATTTAGTAAAAAAGAGGATGTATTAGATTATAGCTATGGTGCTAAACAGCTGGGGTTTCAATTGAAAGTTAGGTCGCCAGCTACGAACACATACATTCCAACATAAGGATAAGGCATATATATACAACAGCAGCCATACCTTGGTGTTGGTCTTGATTAGAACGATGAAATATTTTACGTACATTTTTCTGCTCTCTGATGAAAAGTCAGATACTAGCCAACTGGTGGACTAATATCGTGCAAGTAAATGATTCGGCCAATCTACAGGGGCCACCTTGCATCCAAGGCGCCAGCGACCTGGCTAGCTACCTGGTTTCTTAATTCCCAAACAGTGCGACTTTAAATCGCCGCCGAATATGCCCGCAGATCCGTAGCTTTCTTTTTTTTTTCATGGCCGGAAACTGGTCCATTTTGAACAGTATCTAAAACCGATCTGTTTATCTATAAAATTAGTCAAAAAATTAGTAGAACAGTTCAGTTTTTAATGAAAAGAATTAGTTTTAGAAACCGAGACAAATCGATTTCACCGGTTTTCATGAAAACCAACCGATTTTGTTAACGTTGATCTCAACTCCTAGATTGATGCAGGAAACTTGGCCATTCTCGACGTGCCTATATTGTTGGCTAGAGTACGTGGCTAGATTTTTTTTCTTTGTTTTTGGTCCAGCGAATTGTTAGCTAGAAGCATCTCTAAGATTTATAACAGCAACAATCATTATGGGAACTAAAAAAAAAATTCCTTTTAACTCTAAATGAAAGATACAGTTGTAAATTGTGATGTGGATCTATACGTCAATAGAATATGTGGGTCACGGAGTTAACACTATGATTTAATCTTTGCATTATTTCGAAGAAAGATCCATGTGCATAGGGTACAATTAAACGAGAATGATCAACAATGATTTCGAATAATAAACTGCTGGAACCGAATCACTCCCGCTCCCTAGCTCTTACCCTCACCGGACAGAGGTCAAAATGATGAACAGTAGAACATGAACAAGATGATAAAACAACGCGGTGCATATACGTCTGTATCTTGCTGTTGTGTTGCCCAATTGATACGGGGATAGTTACACGCGGACTTCGGCCAGCTTTATAGCCAATGGCGAGTTGGCGACGCAGCTCCCACGCACCCCATTCGAGGATCTTCTTGCACAGGGACACTGACAAAAGCGCACTCACAATTCTGCACTCAGAATTATTCCAACATAAACTAGCATGCATAAGATCTGAATATGTTTACACATTGAAAAAAAAGGAAATTCATAATTTTGGCATGGGCCATATATAGGCTCCATGAAAAAAAACCATGGGTTTACTCAAAGGTAGATGGAAACTAGATCTAAATATCATAGAAAGGGATATCTAGCTTTTGTCAGGCACATAAACCATAGACCTTAATTTGTTCCTGTACTAATTAAAGCAATACACTACAAAAAAATGAATTTTTAGTCACTAAGTTTTAGTGACCAAGTAATTTGGTTACTAAAAATTGACAAATAGTGACCAAGATTTAGTTTTTATTTTAGATATACATTTTTAGTGATCAAAGTATATGCTCATTGGTTGATAAATTTATTTAGTTACCAAAGGTTCTCTAGTTGCTATTTAGTTTTAGTGACCAACATATCTAATTGTTGGTTACTATATACATATAGGGACAAGGTTTTAGTGACCAAAATGCGACCAAAGTTTTTAGTGAGAAAATAGTTATAGTGACTAATATTACACATATAGTGATCAAATACCTTGGTGACTAAAAAATATTTTTCTTGTAGTGATACATGAGTGAACTGCTCAGAAACAAAATGGTATATATTTTTTGGGAATTTCTTTTGACCTTAGAAGATAGGATTGATTCAGAACAAACCAAGCAAGTGCGCGTGTGTGTGAGATTCTTTGAATAACCTCACTGGATGAAATGTGTACCGAAATTGAGATTATCTGATATTTTATATCCATTTTTGACATGAGCATTGTGATGCAGATCCCTCGTGTGGCACATGTGTGGTTTGATAAATGCTCTTGCAACATCGAATATATGATTAAACAAAGGGCCTGTTTGGATCTCTAGAAATGGATCAATTTCCCGGAAATCACTTTTCAGGAATTGAATCAGCTGGAAATGAGATGAAACGGCTGGAAACAGGAAAGTTGTTCATTTCCATTATTCCTGTTTAGCTGTATACAGAACTGAATCTCTAGAAACAACTTCAAAATGCTGTTTGGGTACTTGCACCAAGATTTGGCAAACGTCTTTACACAACCCACAAAGATATATATCAACATGTAACAAGTTTGCATAGATAAAACTTTCTGTATATACATTGTAAAAATCGCCATGACACCAAATATCAAGCAAACATTAAACTGCTACAGGTTTAACCAGATTTTTGAAAGCTATAGTTGATTTGACTAAAGAAAAGTGCATTTTCAAAAGAAAATCAATTAACGACCACAATTAGGAGCAAGAGCATTGGGAAACTATTTCATAATCATTCAGGCACATCTGCTCCGCTTTTGCAATTCAAAACACTAATTCCAATGACATGCTAATAGCAGACACGATCTAAAAGTCTAGATAATGTTTTGGCAGCGTATGCAAATGCAGGGTCGAGTGAAAGGGAAAAAAGCTACTATCTATTGCATCCGACTTCATCTAATGTTGTACTAGCAGCTTTGGCTGTAATAACTTCTTGCTAAATGCACCAGCTACACAACCAAATATTTTGTTTAGAAAGCTGTTGTTAGATCAAACACCACGTGTTTCACTATCACTACTCTTAAAAACACAGTTTTTCTTTTTTACGTACACACGATAAAATGTCTTCAACAAAGATAGATTAGACTACGTGCATACGAAAAATGCATCCAGAGTTATTCTTTGTTACAAATCTAACGGATGAAATCTCTTCACAAACATCTTTTACAAATCTAACGGATGAGCTCTTTTGGATCTCCTAGATCATAGGCCCGCACGAATTATTGTTAGTTAATAAAACACAACTAACTGAAACAAATATATGAGATCAAAAAAGTTATTGAAAACAAAACAAATTCATTTTGAGCGCATTAGCTTTGAAAAAAAAGTCTCGCTCGTAACTGCCCTCACAATCTAACTGCTAGCGTTCTGTTTGGGTTAATTACTGTTGCCGTCACCAGCCAGTCAATCACTTCGCAGCTGCTAATCGTGTAGATGAAGGGCCAAGAATAACACGCATGCCCCGATGTTTCTAACAGAAATATGCCGATCAGTCGTAGACAAAGTATTCTGACTAAAATGCATATGAAAAGTAGATGGAGGGAGTATTAATGCTGAAGAACAAAAAAATTCAAATTTTAATATTAATATATAATTTTCTTAAATTTATATTTTTTATTAGACAGTAGCGTTAGCACGGGTAGCGAGACTTTAATTTTAATTGCCAACTAGTTCCTAGTAGCAGTAGGTTGCATTGGTCGAATTTTTTTTTCTAATGACACGGCACCAACAAATTGTGTTTGATTCGAGCCTAGTAGAGGAGTCCTTTTAAGGTACCTCCTAGGAGGTGAGACAACAAATTAATTTCAGTCATTAATTTTTTGCAAGAAAATAAACAAAAAATATTGCCGCATGCATCAGTTTCTAAAACAGCCAAATTACTTTCCAAATTTAATGCCATAGCAATTAATAATTATGGGAGTCTTTAACTCCTAGGAGGTAAAAGATAAATTTAATCCTTGAGATCTGCACAAATCATTTGTGTCTATATTAAAATCTGCCTAATAGAATTAACTTGGAACAAGTTCTATCCATACATGACTGATGCATAGCACACCAAGCATGTGTCAAGAACAGCGAGAGCAGTCAAATACTAAGGGGAAAAAAAACTAAAAAGGATAGTTTAATCTGCATGTAGAGATTTCTCTGGAATTTCATTGTGACAATATTCTCTGATGCTAACTCCATGTAACGTAAACCAGAGTAAACGTAGTGCCTGATCTTAGAATTCGTTTATTAGCAAGCCTAAAACAGTATATTCAGGGATGAGGGATCTAGCTTAGATATATTGCCCAGAAGAGAAAGGATACTATACCTACTGAATGTTTCAGGGATCGATCTAGAAGGAAATTGCAACAACACCGACCACAAGAGAGAAGGGATCAGGGTTAACAAAACCATGAAAACCGATTTTCATGGTTTTCGATGAAACCAGTACAGTCTGGTTTCACTAGTCAACCGGTTTTCATTTTAAAAATTCAAAAATTTTGAAGATTTGAAAAATTTAGGAATTTTGAAAACCGGTAAAAAAAAACCTGTCGATGAACCGTAAAACTGAGGAGAACCGGTGGGTTTCAAATTTGTAACCTAAAACCCGTAAAACCGAAGAAATTGGTCAAGGGAAAACACGGCTGGTTTAATGTAGCATTTCGACCAAATCTCATTCAAGTTTTGATCTTGGTTTTGAAGCGGTTTTAACTGGTTTTTATGGTTTTCAGAAAATCGGTGACCATCAGTTTCCGCAGCTCCATCAGTAAGAGAAACCCAAGGAGGGACAGGGGCACAACCAGGTTACCTGACTTGCCATGCTCATGATTGCCTTAACGATGACATGGACAAAGATGGAATTTGTGTGCAAAAGATCACACAACATATCTTCTTTTGCCATCTCTTTTGAACTCTCAAATGTGATTCTACATGCCTCTATGGAGGCTTGATTCATGCAGTACACTAGACTGATTGAGTCCTAAGATGAGTTTGTGCTTTTAGTCTCTCACCTTCTTTCATGTTTTTCTTTGAAAAAGATTTTTAAAAAAAGTATGTACACGAGCAATGCAAATAATAAATATATAGGATGCTAGGCACTCAAAAAATTTGGCTCAAATTAAGCACACATAATGAAAGAAGTTTCCCTTTTCTCCCTTTCTCTAACATAATTAAGTTATGCCTCTTGGATCCTATCTGTCTTTTTTTTTTTTGAGAAGTCGTGTGTGTGAGGGGGGGGGGGGGCAAGTGTCTCCACCTTTTCATTTGAAGGGGCATATATATGTGCAAGTCGTACACGTCATTTAATATGGTACACTGAGAGGGAGAGAGTGAAAGAATAACGACACCCATTGTTGCCCTACATGTACATCTCGATGGAGTAATCTACATAACCAAAGTTCAACAGATGCTCACGAACGAGTCGCAGGTGGCTAAGCATGGCATGGGAGCAAGGAGCGGAACACCACATGGCATCTATATTTCCACAGAAGGCAGTAACAGAGGAGGACGAAGGCGTTAAAGTGGGTCGACATCGATCGAGGTGGTGACTGGTGGCAGACCAATGCGGCTCTACAATTCAACCATGAAGATGCAGCAAGCGATGAAGTGGGCGGAGCTCCCTACATATGGGCAAGCAACCATCCGAAGAAATTTACCTTGGGGGTGTTGGGGGGGATTTGTATCCTCTGTCTTTCTTCTTTGTATAGCAAACTTTGTCATACTTGATCCTAATCATTCATTACAGAATCAAAATGACTGCATGATTTATGATCTTGATTTTTAAATAAATTAGTATAGTTTAGATAGGAAATAATTTTAAATCATAGAGCGTTGATTATATAATAAATAGATAGGATTGAGCATGTCAAAGTTTGCCATAGAAGGGTAAAGGCGGAGGATACCAATCCGTGGGGTGGGGGGGGGGGGGGGGGGCAACGGTAGTGCACTGTTTGTAAAAAGGGGTAGCAAAATTGTTTTTGTAGTAGTGCACTGTTTTTCAATATTTGTGACTAGCGCATTTCGCATCCTGACATTTGCTTTCCTTCTCAACTACGTGCAGCTTGTACGCACTGGCGTAGCCTCTCTAGAGCCAGAGGGGGCATGGCCCCTCCTAATTTCTATCATTTGATAGAGAAAAAGATATTTTTAGTCGTTAAATTTTAACTTTCACTTTTTAAATCTCAATCAAATGCTAATGTTCTTTCTGCTGGCCCCCTCTTACCTTTGTGCTGAGCTCCGCCACTGCTTGTATGAGCACACGTACTCTATATGTATGGTATCCGTCAACACAAGCACTGCATAGCAACCAGCAGCGAAAACAATCTCGATAGCCATTTCACTCATCACCATGGCGCCTTGCGTTGCATCTTCTTCCCTCACAAACCCACAGCTTTTTCGGCCAAGCAGGCGCCACCTCCACCAAGCATCACTGATCATCTCCTCCATCCACGCAACAACAAGCCAGCATCTACCCTGAAGAACCGCATGCAAGGCCTCCTCGCCACCGCGCTCGACGTCGTCGAGGACCGCGTCATCTCCCCGCTCGAGTCCACGAAGCCGCTCCCGTGGTGCGTCGACCCGGCCGTGCAGCTGTCCGGCAACTTCGCGCCGGTGTTCGAGACGCCTTCGCCAGTGCAGAACCTACGCGTCACCGGCGAGGTGCCGCCGTCCCTGGCGGGCGGGGTCTACGTCCGGAACGGCGCGAACCCGCTCCTGCCGCCGCGGTGCGGGTACCACCTATTTGACGGCGACGGGATGCTTCACGCGGTGACCATGCCGGACGTCGACGGCGGCGACGCGGCTGCGAGGGAGGCCACGTACGCGCGGCGGTTCACGCGTACGAATCGGCTGGTGCAGGAGGCAGCGCTGGGCCGGTGCGCGTTCCCCAAGGCTATCGGCGAGCTCCACCGCGGCGGCACGGGGCTCGCGCAGCTTGCGCTGTTCGGCCTCCGCGCCGCCAAGGGGGTGGTCGACGCCGGCCGCGGCGCCGGCACCGCGAACGCGGGGCTCGTCTACTTCGGCGGCCGGCTCCTCGCGCTGTCCGAGGACGACATGCCGTACCACGTGCACGTCGGCGGCGACGGCGACCTCCGCACCGTCGGCCGGTTCGACTTCGCCGGGCAGCTGCGGGCGCCGATGATCGCGCACCCCAAGGTCGACCCGGCTACCGGCGAGCTATTCGCGCTTAGCTACGACGTCGTCAGGAAGCCGTACCTGCGGTACTTCCGCGTCGACCCCGTCACTGGAGAGAAGTCGCCCGACGTCGCGGTGGCGCGCCGTCGGCCGACGATGGTGCACGACTTCGCCGTCACCCAGGGATACGCCGTCATACCCGACCTCAAGCTGGAGTTCGACCTGTGGCGCATGCTACGTGGCGGCTCACCCGTCGTCCACGACAGCGCCGCCGCCAAGCACTCCCGCTTCGGCATCCTCCCCCGGTACGTACGTACGTGCTGCGCGGCACCTTGCATGCATGTGGCCACACATCGACTCATACACGACCGCATCTATATAAGCTTTTAGAATTCGAAAAAATTAAAAAAAAAATCACAAGGGAACTACTCCTCCAAGCTATACGTACCATCTGCACAAAAGTTCAATGACACATGATCTGCGGCTATACGTTTCATCTGCACAGACATACAAACAATTTTTTTATCTCAAATAAAAACATTTGCCTTTTGCTATGCATATGATCCGCACAAAAGGACAAATTATTTTTCTATGGAAACAAAAGAACAAATAATTTTGTAAATGGCTTCTTCTACATCGATTATTCTTTTTAGTTTTACTAGGTCCAAGCAGGGTTATTGTTATCTTTTGAGCCATGGAACCGGTTGACACAGGTTTGACCGGTTTTCATGAAAATCATTACATTAAACTATAAAAAATCACTACAAATGCAAAAATCAATTTTTTGAGTGAAAACCGTTTGGTTTTTCTGATTTACCAACTGTTTTTTTAATTAACTAGGTGGCTTTTCTAGTTTTAAATTTTGAAACCCAACCAAACCAGTTTGATCAGTTTTCAGCCAATTCGACTGTTTTTTATTTTTAAATTTTTTTCAAAATTTTGAAACTTATAAACTAAAATCAGTCGTGTGATGAAACCGAACCGCTTTTCATGGATGAAAACCAGCCAATCTTGAATCCAAGTTCGCTTCCCTCCCCCCACCCCAACACACAGAAAAAGATTATCCAGGTTTACAGAATTAGTGATAGGTGGGAGTTGATCTAATGTTTTTTACAAGTACGTTTTAGGATCAGTACTTACAATAAAGTATTAACCTATTATAGATCTGCACACTATGTCAACATAGAACCAGTTACACACCATTCATTATCTTAATATTTGGTCAAGAGAGTAGGCACCACATGCATACTCTCTGAAGCACCAGAAATTACCATATGAATTAGAGAAAAAATTAATTATCCAATACTGACATTATCATACAATTAGCCCAATATACACATATACCCCTCCGTCCCTCTATAAGTGACGTTTTTGACTTCTTCAAATCAACCTTTGACTATTCATCTTATTCAAAAATTTACGAAAATACAAAAATAAATAAGTCAAGCTTAAAGTACTTTTAATAATGAATCATTTCACAAACAAAATTTTTGAATAAAAGCCCTCAGATATGGGAGCCACCAACAAGGTTATTATATTTTTCTAAGGGAGAGACGGATGCCTAGTGTTGCAACAAAAATCTTGGTATAAGGAAATTTTTACCAAAAACTGTGGAATTTTTTATATTACAACTTTAGAATTTTTATAAGAAAATT
>BCLG01003712.1:14186-43208 GCA_001602295.1 Zoysia matrella
AAGAAAAATGATATTTTTAAATCACTACAAATAATTATTAAAATTTCTCAAGTGCTATAGAAATTTGACATGAGAGCTTCTCTCTCTCTCTCTCTCTCTAGTAATTTGTTAAAATGGCTATTTCAACATTATCTAGTAGTTCTAGTAGTGAAATCAAAGCAAGTTACCCTTCGAGAGATACTGACTATTATTTCATTCGAAAACTTTTAGTATAACCCAAAAGGTATATAGCAAAATGAAGTACACTTTTGTTACTTAAATTTTCGCTTGGTGATAGCTAGCAAGCTATCATTATCCAGAAGTAGATAAAAAAAGATGATACTTAATTAAAAGAAACTTAAAACTGATTGGTCTCTTCTATTTTATTCAAGCAAGACGTTTAAGAATTGGCTGGGAAAAATTTTATGTGCAAAATGCTACTGCTATATAGGTTTTTACTCTTGGTATATGGTCATATTTTTGCACTTTTTAACACATTTTTTTATTCTACCAAACATATAAACTAATATTGCGGGTTTGGAAGCATCCGGTTCAAAAAGAAAAAAAGAGAGAAAGAGATAGTTACAGTGATGTAATCAGAGTATAAAAAGGCTAGTAATATGAAAATAATTTCAGAAGTCAGTCAGTTCAATGTAACTGAAGAAAAAGGTAAAATACCAGCTTCTGTCCTGGCAAATTTCATCAGGTACGACAATGACGATTCCCGGATGCGGTGGTTCGACGTGCCGGACTGCTTCTGCTTCCACGTCTGGAACGCGTGGGACGAGGCCGACGCCGTGGTGATCATCTGCTCCTGCATGACGCCGCCCGACGCGCTCTTCTCCTACGCTGGCGACGCGTCGAGCGTGCGCGCCACCCTCTCCGAGATCCGGCTCGACCTCCGCACGGGGCGGGCGACGCGCCGGGATAGCGGCGGGGCTGAACCTCGAGGCCGGCACCGTGAACCGGTCCCGGCTGGGCCGGAGGACGCGGTACGCGTACCTCGCCGTGGCCACGGTGCCGCGGCGTGGCCAAGGTGGACCTGGCCACGGGCGAGGCCGTCTGCGTGCGCGAGTACGGCGCCGGACGGTTCGGCGGCGAGCCGACGTTCGTGCCGACGGCGGCGGCGGGCAGGTTGGCTGCGGAGGACGAGGACGACGGGCACCTGGTGGTGATGGTGCACGACGAGGCCGTGGGCACGTCGGAGCTACGGGAGCTCGTGGTACTGGACGCGCGCAGCATGGAGACGGCCGCGACCGTGTCGCTGCCGTGCCGGGTCCCGTACGGCTTCCACGGCGTGTTCGTCACCCGAGAGCAGCTCGCCGCGGAGGGCGACTTGCTAGCTACTAGCGCTGGAATGCTCAGTTCGTCGCAAGATATTTCTGCCGCTTACTTATTCTCTCTCTGTTTTTTTCTTCATGCCACCATGCTGTCCTGTCTTCATGACTCGATCGTCGAATGTTTTTTTTTTTCTCAAAAAAATTGTGATGAAAATGATAAAATCCAGGAAGCCGCGAGCTGGACTGACGGTAGAGTCTATACATCACAATTGTGTGATCGTTTTCTTATAAATAGAGATGAGTGAGTTTATTTATGTGGGACTACTTTAAATATATAAAATTCATGTGTTTGTTTATGCTCATCCAAATGACAACTTAAATTTTCATCTAATCCTACGTTCCAAAAGAGTCATTGCACAACACTTAGTATCCATCATTTAGGGTTAGGACCATTAGGGTCACTAATCTCATTTGTTGTCCCAGCTTTCATCTCTCATTGTCATAGCAAAGTGCTTTCCTCGTTATTATTCTTTCCGATGTCAATGCATTTCATTACTCCACCATAAATTTTCTCTGCTACCATACTACAACGAAATTCCCTCCGCTACCATGGTACTCCTACCTCTTAGCAGTTTCCACCACCTTTCCTTGCAACAGCCAAATACATTTAAGCCTCTTTTGAAACGCAGGATTTTCACAGAAATTAGTTTAATTTCATAGGAAAAACGCAAGAATCAAGAAAAATTCCTTTGTTCCAAAAGGGGCCTTAACGCATTTTAGGTAAATTCGACATTTTGGTAGAAAACAGAAAAATCAACACCACTTTTGCAGCATATGATCATTAACAAATTTCAAGAGAACAAAAACAACATTTAAATCGAGTGATGTGAATCATGGTTTTAAATCGCCACTTAATTCTCTGTGAAAAATCCATAGCCAGTATTCCTTTCTAGAGATGTGGGCACTGATTTTCAAAACTGTCATGAATGAACTGTATGGAAAAATAAGAAGTTGCTTTTCACCAGCATTTCAAATAAGTTGTTTTTCCAACGAGCAGAAGTTATCACAGGGCAAGAAATACGGATAGAAATAGTCCATGTAACCTTGCTTCAAAATTATAATACAGCTGTGACAAAAAAATGGGGCTTCAAGAACACCTTTTTTTTAAAATCTGGATACTGCTATTCAAAATGTACCCCGGGTACCTGTGGACCAGCATAAACACGAAGGTCTGGCTGTGGGTTGCGGCCTACGGCCCAACTCACGGCCCAAGGAGGACTTAGCAAATCAAGAACCGAAGCAACGATCCGACCCCCGAGGGTCGGGGCTACCCGAGCCCGTTGCCTAACTCTCGATGACCAAGGTCTCCCGAAGACACCGGCCCGACCACCGAAGGGTCACGGCCGGACGACGACAAGTCCCGGCCAACCCCTAGAGGCCGGCCACCGGCTCAACAGTCAACATCTGACAGACGCAGAGATTTCTGACAATGTACAGCAGAAGGTAAAGCAACCAGACAAGACGGTAAAGCTGCTCAAAAGTAAGTAAACCGTTCCGACGGCGGGTAAAGCGTTCCGGCGGCAGGTAAAGCTGCTCGGCCGGCGGTAAAGCCACCTCTATCCCCTGACCATGGACAAAAGGACGATCGATGGACGCCAACCGTCTGCTCTGGTGCCAGCGAGTGCCAGAGGATCAACCTCGCAGAAGACTGCGGCCGCACCCGTCAGGGAGTCGCCTAGTTTTGTAGGCACCAAACCATGTAACCCCGGTCTGACCCCTATATAAAAAGATGTCGGCGGCGTTAGTCGACAGTTCAGTTCAAGTTCTCACACACACACACCACCCACGAGCGCTAGGATTCTTCCCCGAGCAAGAGCCCTCCCGCCATTGTAACCTTGTTACGAGCTTATACGATACACCCACTCTCTCTCTGGATGTAGAGTATTACGCCTCCGTGGCGGCCCGAACCAGGTTAAATCTCAAGTCTTTTTTAGGCTAGGCCACTTCGAATATGAAGAGCGCACCTAATCCCTCTTCGGTTATGTAAATTTTACTGTGCCGATGGTCAGAACAACGACAGTTGAGGGCGCCAGAAGGGGGGTTTTCATGGTGCGTTTACGCTTCGCTTTTTTTATGGCTTCGATTTTTGCTTTCGCGGGAGAGACTTCGATCTCACACCTTTATTTTGAGAGTTTTGCGGTTGCCATCGCTCGTGATGGTCGATGGTGGAGCGTCCTCGTCTTCGCAACTGGGCAGGTCATTCGTTTTGGAAGCCTGGACTTCGTCGCCGACCAAGGTGGCGAGCCTCGTCTTTAGGCCCGACGCGCGGCCCGTCATCGTCAGGCTCACATGGTGCTAGGTCATGACCAAGGATTCAAAAATCGGTTTGGCTTCAAAAACCGACCGGCATCGGTTTGGCCGGTTTTCGCAAAAGTCAGAAAAAACCGCTACAGTAAACCATGAAAACTGGGTAAATTCAAAAATCAAATTTTTTAGAGCTACCGGCCGATTTTTCTCATTTACCATTTTTGAATTCGAAATCAAATCGGTTCGAGCAGTTTTCCACCGGTTTTGAATTTTTAAATTTATTTAAATTTATTAAACCGAAAACCGATCGACCCTCTAAACCGAACCGGACCGGTTTCACCGAAAATCACGAAACCGGCCGGTTTTGAACGGTTTTGTAAACCTTGGTCACGACCCAACTCGGGAGTGCTTCATGCTGCATGCTTCCAAGGCCACGGAGAGGACTCCCGGCAAGACTCCAAATGGTGATGCTTCTCCACATCATCACGCGCTCTCCATCGTCGAGGAAGCCCTCCGGCGCAAAACTGCCGCCGGGGATGATGCTTCGGGCAAGGTTGCTGCCGCGACGAGCTCAGGCGCCTGAGCTCGGGCATGGTCCACATACCAGCAGATCATGGACGACGGCACGCCCGTCTTTGACAGTCAGCTCGAGAACCTGGCGGTAGCGGCTTACGTCCTCAACGAGTCCACTACGCCTAACAATACCATGCTCAAAGACCAACGGTCAGATCGAGCTCCCCTCCGTGTTACGGGATCTACGAATGACTCCCAACAGAACCACGGGGTTTACCCCCTTCTTCATGACCCTTGGAGCAGAAGCCATGCTGTCGAACGATCTTGACTACGACTCTCTGAGGGTCCAAGCCTACAACGAGGAGAGGTCGAAAGTGGCGTGGCAAGATGCCTTTGGATCAGCTGGATGAGGTGCACGACATTGTGATTCTACGGTCGGCCAAGTACCAGCAAAGCCTGCGACAACTACATGCTCGGCGTGTTAAGGGTCGGGCCTTCAACGTTGAAGATCTTGTATTCAAGAGGGTACAAATCAAGGCCGGCAATCACAAGTTATCTCCCCCTGGGAGGGACCTTATGTAATCAAGGCCGGCCATCACAAGCTGGCGACCGAAGGCGGCAGAGAGCTAGCCTATGCCTGGAACATCGAGAACCTGCGTCAATTATGTGCATAATAAAATCAACTAAGTTTTTTTGTGCACATCTCGTTTCCTTTTACTTGCTATTTTGAATGGTGAAGCGCGGCCAGCCCAGCCTCCCTTCGCCGCCTGAGGGCTACTCTCAATGTCCCCTAGTCAAGGGTCGGATCGTCTGATCCCTTCGCTTTTCGTTCTAAGGCTCTGTGCCTCGGTTTTTCATTCTAAGGCTCAGCGCCTCTTTGTTTCCTCGGGGCCCGACTCTCCGACCCGTGCCTAGCCCGCGGGTGACCTTCGAATGTGCTAAAGTGGACTATAAGCATTCTCGTTTAAGTTTTCTCACGGCTAACGATTGACGACCCGGCGTTGATGACGCTCTACGACTGTATCTAGCCCGACACTTGACCCTACGAGTTATACCCGACCCAGTCACTCGATCAACGTCCAACGGATCACAAAAAATGTTAGGTGCAAAACACTCACGACAGCGCAAAAGGATCGGAAGCATCGTCTTTCACAACGAACATAAAAGTTTACATCATTTTGCAGAGAAACATTACAGCAAGTCTTAACTAAAGGATGCAGTCACGCGCAACTAGGCAGCTGCCCGAACCACTCCCAGAGGAAGTTCGGCTTCTGGTAGCCGGTCACGATCTCCCGAGCCCGGGGCATCACTTCTTCGTTGAGCTTCAGCATCTCCTCCCCTGATGTACCCGCGGCGAACCCATCGGAGATGCGCCTGAGGTCAGCATCGGGGTAGTGCGAGTGGGTCTGCGCCGGGGTCAACGCAGCTCCATCCTCCAGCGCGACCATCAGCTCGGAGCTGATGAGCCCCGGCAGCTGCTGCAACACTCGGACCGTGTGGTCCGTGGCGATGGAGCCCTCGCGCACGTCGATGAAGACTTGGCGCAGCAAGAAACGGAGTCCCCCCGCAGCGCCCTGAACTCGCCGATAGCACCTGCACCGAACATAACACTAAGAGATCGACCCCTGCAGCTCGACGAGCAAAGTAAGTAACACTTACTGTCCCGATCCTTCGTGGCAGCTTCGGTCGCAGCGTGGGCCTCCCCCAGTTCTTTCTGGAGTTGGGCCACCGTCGCCTCGTTGGCCTCCTGCTCCTGTGCCAAGGCGGTGACAGACAACTCCCTCAACTCCTCCAACTCCGCCGAGAGCTTCTCGATCTCCTCTCGGCCACTACGCGATGCAAGTCCGAGGTGTCTAACTCTCCCAGGTGAGGCGGCAGAGCTCCTCGGATCGAGCGAGGGCGCTCTCGACCGACTTGGGGGCCCCTTCAGCGGCACGCTTCTGGTTTCAGAGGTCTTCAATCTCTGTGGCGTGCCGATCAACCTGTTGCCTGAGCTCTGCGTAAAGCAACGAAGCTTAGGATGTCTGTCGAGCACCCGAACAAAGTGACATGAAGGTAAGATACTTACGCACGACCGCGAATTTGGCGGACGCAAGCTCCTCCGAGAGCCTGGACTTCTACGCGCGCTCCCGAGCGATCTCCCTCTGGGCCTCCGTGCCTTGTTCGAAGGAGATCTTGGAGTTTAGCTCGGCTGCCTCGGCGACACCACGCGGCTCGGCAGCAACCCTCCTAGCTTCATCAAGGTCGGCGCGGGTCTTCGCCAACTCCTCACGCAGGACGTCGACCTCGGCTTGAAGGGGCACCAGAAAAGGGCAGCCTGCCACCCGACGGAGAGTCTCCTGCAAAGAACTCTCTACTCAGCATCGCAACCAACTAAGGTTCGTAAATGAAAATTCAGCAAAACTACGACTTACCCGGCACTGCCATGTGTAGGGACCCAGAAGATGTCTCGGCACTCAGACAGGTAATCCAGCGCACCGCTGAGGCGCGCAATGACCTCGACGACGAGCCGATTCGCCTCCATCGCCTGACCATCGAGGTGCCACCAGGCCTCTCTGACTGCTTCGTCCGTGATCGCGGGGGCCGGAGTGCGCACCCTCTGTTCTCCTGCAGTGGGGCGGCGGCATCAACTCTCTCGACTCTCCAGCAGGGGGCTGCGTGGACTCCTTCAACCCTTCGGCAGCCGAGGCCGGCATCTGTGCCTCCGACTCCTCCACGGCTTGTGGTAGTGTCAGCTCCCCCCAACTCTTCCACGGCAGGAGCCGAAAGCTGTGCCATCGACACCTCTACAGTAGGGGCAGCGTCAGCACCCTCGGCTCGTCAACGACGGGCGGTGGCGGCGGCAGAAAGCGGAGTTGGTCCCGTCAGCTCCTCGGCGTCGGGAAGTGGCCTCGACTCCACAGTCTCCCCGGCATCCATGGCCGGGAACTCCTCTTCACCCTCCTCGGCACCTGCGACCGGAGGAGGCGAAGTCTCTTCTTCATCCGCCTCCTCCTCCCTCTCCTTGAGAATTGGGTCCGTGGGCGGGGGCGGCAGTGCAGCCTCACCGACCATGGGCTCCTCGGCCGGCGAACCTTGTGCCAGCAGCGACGAGGGCATCAAGGAGCGCGTCGAGCCCACGGTCGTGGTCTCCCCTTCGGACGCAGAAGCTGATGCATGGGCCCGCCCTGCGGCAATCAAATTCGGAGAGCTGCAAAAGCTAATAGCCAAATCATGACATCACTAATGGTAAAACGAACTTCAATAATCTAACTGAAAGCGCAGGGACTTACGTTCTCGACACTCGGACCAAGAATGGGAGGATCCAGGTCGGCGCCGGCAAGCCAACGCTCGGTCCCGCGGCGGCAGCCACAGAGGACGCCGGGGGTCGGCGGAGATCTCGGCCTCTTGCTCCTCCGTCCTCATCCTCTTCGGAGAGGGCTCAGGGGCATCATCGTGCTCCCTCCAACGACGGAGACGCTCGTTCAGCGAAACATCGTCCGAAGAGTCAGAGTCTTCCACAGTGATGACGGTGGGCGGCCCCGCGACGACGGGGGCTGCGGCAACAGGAATTGGCGTCGGCCTCTCCGACCTGAACGGCGATGATGCAGCCAGGCCGAGGACCTGGGCTGCGATCCCTCTTTGTCTCCCACTCCTTCACGGCCGTGGTGGCGTCCTCGCCAAGTTCGCCCCGACCGCGCTCGGAGTGGTCGGACCATCCGCCATGGCCGGGACTGTTGCCAGAGTTGGGACCACAACAGGCTCCGCAGGCGCGGGCGAAGGGTGAATGCCCTCCTACAACGACCACAAATGAAGACCAACCTAAGCCTACGACGACTACATGACCACCTACTTCAATGACCAACAAAAGGAAAATAAAACAACTTACCATCCTCCCCGACAGATGACCCGCGTCCAGAGGGGTCGGCCTGCCGGCCCACTCAGCGGCCACGTCGCCCTCGAGTATCCTCCCCATCCGGGTGACGAGGTTCTGGGCTGACAGCTTGTACCTGACCACCTCGCGCGTGTCGTCGAACCACCTGGTGTAGTCGTACATAAGCCGCGACCGCAGACGGAGGGGGTTGATGCGAAGCTTGACGAAGGCCGCAACGAGCTTGGTGCCGTCAAGCCCTCCTCCTGGAGCTCCTCGATACGTCAGAGCAGCGATCCAGCGCTTCCTCTTCTTCGGCGGTGAACTTCGCGCCCCATGAATCAAGGACCTGGGCGAACTCATCAAGGAAGGGCGGCAGGGCGGGGGCGGCGTTGTTGATGTAGAATCAACCCTCGTGCCACCCCTTAAACGACTTCTTCAGCGGCACACCGAAGTACTTCGCTGCTCGCGTGTTGCGGAGGCAGAATCCAGCGCCCCCAATGCCTCGGATGGCACCATCTTCCTTGTGCTGGGAGACGCGGAAGAAGTATCTTCACAAATCGAAGTGCGGGGCGATGCCGAGAAATGCCTCGCACAGCGTGACGAAGGCGGTGATCTACAACACCCCGTTCGGGTTGAGATGATGGAGACGGACGCCGTTGTAGGACAACAGAACGCGGAAGAAGTCAGAGCTGGGCAGCGAAAGCCCGCGCTCATGGAAGTTGACGAAGCTGACGGCCTCGTGAGGCTCCAACGCTGGCACGCGGTTCCCTAGCGCCCGGCCGCCATTGGGCAACCTCCATCGGCGGAAGCATGCCGGCCTTGACGTAGTAGTCGAGGACGGCCTTGGAGGTACACGACGTCTTCCAGGAAGAGCTGGCCATGGAGATGAAGGCGGAAGCAAGAACGACGATGGAGCGAGGAAAAGAGCAGCGGCAGAGCACGAAGGAGACGAAGACGAAGGTGAATGCGAGTTTGAAGTTTGAAACAGGAAGACGAAGGAAAGGCTGCCGTTCCCCTTTTATTCAAACCGGCGCGTCGACACGACTGCGTGTCATGATGGGTGCCCGAACAGTCGGGCACCCACGATCTTCAAAACCCACTCATTGATGGGTGGGTCCAACGCGGCCTTCGGACATCTCCACCAGCGGAGGCGGCGCCTGCGCATACCTGCCAGGGCAGTTAATGCCTGGCAGACACTTGTTCGACAGGACGTGCCCGCGCGAAACTTCGCGCTCCTTGGGCCGTCCGATCGATTTCATCCAACCGCCCAGATTGACCGACGGTTACAATGGGGATCCGCCGTCCATGTGGACGCGGCATTGACCGTCCAATCGCCAGATCCGTTTCCGGCACTCCCGGGCATGTTGCAGGAACAAAATGTAACATTTCATGTTTCAAACCTTCCAAAAAGGAGAAAGTTCAAAACTTTTGGAAACAAAAGTTATGAAGTTGGGGAACCCAAAATTTTGAAGTGAAAGTACTCTAAGGTTGGCCAAATCCTTAAGACTCCAACCCAAAACTCGTCATTCTTAACGAGTATGATCTTCCAAATCCTGTAGTTTCAAATCCAGGGCGCAGTGCAAAACTCAACAGGATTCTAAAACAAACATTGTTCATCTATCTCTGATCTACCGATCTGCAAAGTTTCACATTGAAAGGAGTTCTAGAGGTAATTCTTCCAAAGCTTCAAAGTTGATTACCTGATCTGCCTTCAGCAGATTTTTCCGTCCTCTTATTGGATAACTAATTTCAAAATTCAATATCTTCCAATTCCTCGTGAAACTGCCTGTCAAGAGCATCTCCACCAAGTTTCGTTCACATCAGAGCTTCGGAGATATTTCTTTAAGACCTCCAAATTTGATTAATTGATCTGCTTTCCAGCAGATTTTCCAAGTTTCCTCATCTTTTACCCTTTTTCGAATTTCAATATCTTTCATCCTACTTTGCAAGAACCTGTGCATGTTGGTTATCTTGTAGACAACATGTTTAAGAACGGTTCTACCAAATTTCAACTCATTTTGAGATTGTTTGCTTGCTTCTTTTCTGTGTGTAAAATGCTTAAGCATCAAGGTTGGAGAGGAGCTCCCTGGCAGCCAGGGCCCGCCTGTCAGCCACGGGTGCGCCCTCTTCTCCAACCTCTAGTCGCCAACGCGCATCCCTGCGCGCCGCACATGCAAGCCAGCCACGACACCCTGTCGGGGGCGCGAGGGACATGAGTTCCCCTATACCCTGCCCCAGCCAGCCCTCCTCCATCTCTCTTCCTCACTCTCGCTCACTGTCTTCCGGCCGAACCCGCCATTCCTCCGCGGAGCAGCTTCTCCAGCCAACTCGGGAGCCCGAGTCCGCGACCAAGAGCTACGCCCCGACATCCTCTAGTTTCCCCGCCGTCCTTCCTCCTCCTTCCCCGAGAGAGTGACCGGATTTGGAGCTTTTCCCCAAAATCCAGTCCCCGGCACCGTCGGCCGCGCCTCTTCCAAATCCGGCAGCCCCGGAGAGTATTTCTCTACTTTTGGTGAGGTCTCACCTTGACCTCTACTGGCGCACCTCGGGAGCTCCTCCATCGGTCGAAATCTTGTCTGTTTGCGCAGAGATTTTGAGCTCGACGCTGTCGGACACCGTAGCCGCGCCCCCCTCACCGGTGCCGACCCATCTCCGCTCCTCCACGCCGACAACCTCCGTGCTGGCCTTCTCATCGTGGTGAAGCTCGCGGTGAAGAAATCTTCGAGTTTCATCAAGGGAGCTACCCGTACGACGCCGCCGAAGTCTGCTCCACGCCTTCACCAGTCGCCACCGTCCTCCAGTGAGCGCCGCCGCCTACCGGTCCTCCTCCGAGTTTCCCTAGGCCGCAGCGGCCATTTTGGCGGTGGGGACCGACCCCGCAGCCGCCGTCGACGGCGCTTCCGGCGAGCGCCACCGCCCGCCATGGCCGACTGGCCGATCAGCCGATCCAGCCGGAATCTCCTATGGCCGTGTGCCCAGATCACGTGCGGCCGTAGCGCGTGGCCCATTGTGTGGCGTCAACGCAGAGCCGCCACGTGGCCCCACAGGATGGGGTTTCTGTTGAAATTCGAAAATCCCATTTTTATATTGCCAGAAATTCTTCAAATATTGCAAAAATCACGGAAGCTTCATCCTAGCTTCAAAAATTTCAAATAATATACCGTTGGAATCCTCTCATCATGTAGAATATTTTAGAGCATTCAAAGTTGCATTTTCTGCATTGTAATTATTTCTATTAATTAATTAATGTACATTATACATTTTTGCATATCATTATTTTCATGTATAATTAAAATGTAAAAATTTTATATTTAGCTTCTAATGATTGTATTCTATCATCCTGGGATTAATTAGAATTTATGTGCCTGTAGATTGTTTATAAATGATTATTAGTAAGATATAAATTCATATGTTAATAATAAATTGCAAAATCTGTTCAGAAATTAGTTCATAACCATACTAATATTATGAGAAACTAAAATTGTAGTTTATGCCTTCAAGAACTATATTAAGAAAATTTAGAACTAATTTCCTATTTTAAATTCTTTTATTTTCTCACTATGTATTGTATGGTTAATGTGTGCATTAAGTGGTAGGAGTTGTTTGAAAACCATAGAATGCATGATAGTGCCAATTACTCTTGTTGATTGTATATTGGTACATGTAACTCGATGTAGAGCTAGGCTAAGTCATAAATGACGGTAGAAGTCGAGTGAATGAGAAATCTCACTCGCGAGCTATAGGGGATTATACTCTTATCCTATAAAATGATAAATTTGAGATTGGGCAGGGAGTAGTTTGGCATGAAGGCATTTTTCCTGTGTGGACTCATGACCGGATTGTGGTAGCCCTGTCTGTATCGGTTAAGGACCGATTCGAGTGTGGCCCTGTTGAGCAAGTTTGAACAGTACCGAATGCGTACTAGGGATGTGGGATCCAGTTGACTGATGTAGCAAAACGTCGTAATGGTTGGACGAACTCTACCTCTCTTTTGGCGAGGAGTAGAGAAAGACTTGTGTTTAACCATGGATAGACCCAAGAGATTATCGCATGGAGGACCCTGTTCTTGGGAGAGGTGCGCTTATCGGACCGACCCTATGGTGTTGCGCGAAAAGTTGCCATGTGCGGCTTTCGGGAAGCGTGTATGTGTCGTGTACTTCAGGTTTTCTCAACTGGTGTAAATCGACTATAATCGCTGCCCTACGAGTACCACTTGTGCACTGAGTGACATCATAGTAACAACTGGACTAATAATAATAATAATATGATTTGTTCGCTTAAGTTAAAGGTAATTGCTTGACAACCATGTTTGCTATAGATTATAGTACAAATTAAATTTACATTCTGTGAACTTAACTCACCGTTAAAAGTTGAAAGTAAGGATCCGCTAATAGTGCTATGCTTTATGCAAATGGTCATCCCTGTGAGTTAGCCTCTCATGCTTAGGAGTCGACTGTAGTTGGCTATTTTTTACGAGTAAGTCTTGCTGAATAATTAGTACTCACGGTTTGTTGTTTCCTCTTTTTGTGTTGTAGCTATTCCTCTTTGTAGCTGGTGTGACTGCTGAGGTAAGGTGGTGTGGGAGGGTGAACCTCTTGCGGGTTGGTCCGTTGAATGGGTTCCTTCTTCACCTACTCCGGATCACGAGGAGTGAAGCATGTCTTAGGGCAAGATATGTTTCATATTAGAAAACCGTTGTAGCTTTTCTATATCGCTTCTACTATGTTTTAAACTCTGTTTTAAACTTATCTCTTATAAGACTACTTGAACTTTATTGTAAGACTTTAATCGGTTTTCTATTTTATATTATCACTCATTTGTACTATTTCGGTATTGTTGCTTAATATTACCCGAGAAGGCGAGCCGTCCCGTGAATTTTGGGGTGGTTCTGCCACACGAAACCCACGCGATTCAAACCGCCAAGGGTGGGCAACCATACAGTTTGGTTCGACTCCGGCCTCTGACGCTGATCATAGAATCCGGCCAATCTGTTTTGTCGGACCTAGGCACAGTGCTGATCAAGAGAATATGACCGACCCGACGGCCCACTCTAGGCACTTACGACCCAAAGACCGGCCACGAGCGAGGCCGGTCCCGACCCCCAATGATCGGGAAATCAAAGTCCTACCTGTCCGGCCTGAGCCGTTCAGGAGCGAAGAGTACGGGCACTGGAGTTTCAACTAAACCCCGGACCGACCCTTCGAATGGCCCAAGGGCTCGGGGGCTACGCCGTACGGGTGCTCATGTGCACTCGTAGAATCAACAATGAAAGATCGACGAACAAGCAAAGACTAAACCCTCGACCAACCCTTCGGATCGCCTGGGGCCTACGCCCTACGGGCGCACTTGCGCGCACCCGTAGGATCATGCATTAACAGCTATCGAAGATTAGCCCAACGCCTCTCGATGAAGATTGCAAACGGCGCAAGGCTCAGAGGCTACTGTCGGGATTATGTACCCCGAGTACTTGCGGACCCAGCACAAACACGAAGGCCCAAAGAGGATTTAAGCGAATTAAGAACCGAAGCAACGATCCGATCCCCGGAGGTCGGGGCTACCTGAGCCCGCCGCCTAACTCCCGATGACCAAGACCTCCCGAAGACACCGGCCCGACCACCAAAGTGTCAGGCCAGACGACGACAAGACCAAGCCGACCCTTAGGGGCTGGCCACTGCCTTAACGGTCAATATCTGACAGACGTAAAGATTTCTGACAACATACAATAAAAGGTAAAGCAACTAAACAAGACGGTAAAGCTGCTCAGAAGAAGGTAAAGCGTTTCGGCAGCGAGTAAAGCATTTCGGCGGCAGGTAAAGCTGCCCGGCGGACGGTAAAGCAAAACGGTAAAGCCACCTCTATTTCCCGACGATAGACAGAATGACGATCGAAGGACGCTGACCGTCTGCTCTGACACCAACGAGCGCCAGTGAATCAATCTCGCAGAAGATCGCAGCCCCACCTGTTAGAGGGTCGTCTAGTTTCGTAGACGATGAGCCATGTAACCTCAGTCCGACTTTATATTAAAAGGCTTCGAGGACGTTAGTTGACATTTCAAGTTCTCACACACATCAGCCACGAGTGCTAGGATTCATTTTCGAGCAAGAGCCTTTTCGCTATTGTAATTTTGTTACGAGCTTATAATACATCCACTCTTTCTGTGGATGTAAGGTACTACTTCTCCGTAGCGGGTCGAACATGTTAACTCTGAGTCTTTCTTAGGCTATGTCACTTCAAATACGAAGAGGATATTTAATCTCTCTCCGTAATTTTACTGTATCGGTGATTAAAACACCAACAATCTGCTCCTGCATGACGCCGCCCGACGCGCTCTTCTCCGACGCCGGCGACGCGTCGAGCGTGCACGCCACCCTCTCCAAGATCGGGCTGGACCTCCGCACGGGGTGGTGGACGCACCGGGCGCTGGCGGCGGGGCTGAAACTCGAGGCCGGCACCGTGAACCGGTCCCGGCTGGGCCGGAGGACGCGGTACGCGTACCTCGCCGTGGCCGAGCCCTGCCACGGTGCCGCGGCGTGGCCAAGGTGGACCTGGCCACGGGCGAGGCCATCTCCGTGCGCGAGTACGGCGCCGGACGGTGCGGCGGTGAGCCGACGTTCGTGCCCACGGCGGCGGCGGGCAGGTGGGCTTTGGAGGGCGAGGACGACGGGCACCTAGTGGTGATGGTGCACGACGAAGCCGCGGGCACGTCGGAGCTCGTGGTGTTGGACGCGCGCAGCATGGAGACGGCCGCGACCGTGGCGCTGCCGTGCCGGGTCCCGTATGGCTTCCACAGCGTGTTCGTCACCCGAGAGCAGCTCGCCGCGCAGAGGACGACTTGCTAGTTGCTACCACGGGAATGCATGCTTCGTTCCAAAGATATTTCTGCTGCTCACTTATTCTCTCTTTTTTTATGCGACCATGCTGTCCTGTCTTCAGACTCGATCGGATTATCTTCGGACCTTTCGATCAAGACGACATTTCTGATATTTCAACGATCGTGGTGAACATTGTGATGAAAATGATAAAAGTAGCAGGAAGCAGCGAGCTTGACTTATGGTGGAGAGTATGTACAGCAGTGTGTGATTGTTTTGTTATAAATAGATTGAGTGAGTTTATTAAGTCGGACTAAATTTAAAATATATTTTATGTTTTTGTTTAAACTTTTTTTTATAATTTAAAACTTTAGGTTTCGACAATTTGACGCACTTACGAGGATGACATATGCAACCACTAGCTAGCTAGGTGAATGATATGTGAACCATTGTGTCAAATTATAGAAGTCTAATAAAATAAATTTTAAATTGTCAAAAAGCTCATTTGTTTATGCTCACCAAAACAACTACTTAAATTTTCCTCTAATCATACGGTGATTACCAAATGAGTCATCCGCAATACCTAGTATCCATCGTTTAGGGTCAGGATTGTTGGGGCCTCTAATCTCATTTGTTGTTCCAGCTTTCGTCTCTCAATGTCACAGCAAAGCGCTATCCTCGTTGCTGTTTTTTCCAATCTCAATGTATTTCATCACTCCACCAGAAATTCCTTCTACCATACTACAGACTCTACTGCCATAGTACAACTTGGTAGTTTCATACCAATCGCCTTGCAACAGCCAAATACATTTCATGAGATTCGATTGCATTTGACATGTTTGTGGATAACAGAAAAAAAAACAACTCCCCATTCCATATGATAGTTGTTAGCACGACCTAATATCATTAACAAATTTCAAGAGAATAATAGCAACATTTAAAAAGAGTGATGCAAATCCTAGTTTTAAATCGCCACTTATTTCTCCATAGAAAATCCGTAGCCAACACTAATTTCTGGAGAAGTGGGCACTGATTTTCAAAACTGTCATGAACTATATGGAAAGCATTTCAAATAAGTTGTTTTCCCAACGAGCAGAAGCTGTCACAGGGCAAGAGATAGGGATAGAAATAGTCCATGTAACCTTCTTCAAAATTATAATACAATTGTGACAAAAAAAAAGGAGGCCTCCAGAACACTTTTTTCTTTTCTTTTTTTCCTGAAATCTGGACACTGCTATTCAAAATGTTGCATGCCGCAATTAGCTATTTGGTTACTTTCAGTTTCTCATATACACAGTGGATTTGCCATGCAGATACGACAATGTTTGCTGCATAGCAAACTTGCGCGGCAAAATTACAGGCTGCAGACAATCCACAACAGACAAGAACTCTTTACAAATAACATAGCCGCAAAGGAAAGAGAGGGAAAGGGTGAGAAGAGCAGAAGATCGCACTCCAGAACCCAGGTTCTTCCACTGGATGCAAAACCATGATCAATTTGGCCCTATGAGCAGCCCAAACATCTACTCATCGGTCCTAGTAATTCAAGGATCTTTGATGAATGTAGCTCAGTCTTCTCCTCCGTTTTTGAAGGCAGATGTCTGAGGAATGCCCTAACAGCACCCGTTACGCCATCTTCAGATTCCATGGCTTTAGCCAGCTCCACCGCCTTTTCTTTCACCTGAAAATACACAGGAATTATTTATGCCCTAATGTGCTAATGGAAAAAGGGGCAAACTATACAATCTGCAAACTGTGGGTCCACCATAATAGTGAGATCAGACTGTTATATGTCTATAATTAAAATAACTGCCAAACAGGCATGAAGTGTTAAGAGACATGATTTTACAAACGCAGCAGTATCCAATGGGATAGTTAATTTATATGTTACAGCATCCGACACAATTGTTGCACCACATTGGGGAGAGAGGATGAAAGTATTCATATCAAAGCTAATAAAACCCAGATCTGCACATGTTGTGGCGTGCAGCCCACAACAAGTAAGAGTTATTAGGTTGCTATCCTTTATTGTTAAGATCAGGTTGTTAGTTTGTTAAGGTTAGTGCCCAACACCTATGGTTATAAATGTGGCTGTGGGTAGAGAAAGATGAGCAAGGAAGAAGACTAGGTCTCTTCTTGTGCGGTGGGCTGGGGCCTCCGGTGCCGTTCCATAACAATTGATATAAGAGACAACAAGCTGCATCGCCTCAATGGTTGGCGCCATCGATCCTGTTGCCACCACCACAATGTCTTCAAAACTCGATCTCATCCTCGCTGAGATGGATCTCATCATCCGGCGTTTGGACAGCCATGAAGCTCATATCATGGTGATGGAGACGAAGTTGTCTCTGCCACCAGTGACGCCTGCAGCACCGGAGCCATCCCACCTTCACCACCAGCATCGCCTGCACCATCAGCACCTTTATCGCCGCCTCCTGTAAATTCGCCTCCGACAGCAAGCGTTGCACCGGCTGCTCCACTGGAGTTTCCTCCTTGAGCGACTCCTGCTGCTCCACCGGCCTTTCCTCCACCCATGCAAGCTGCCTACAACACTGCCCGCTCCACTGGTTTTTCCTCCTGTGCAGATACCAGCAAC
Organism: Zoysia matrella; assembly: GCA_001602295.1. Classification (NCBI taxonomy): domain Eukaryota; kingdom Viridiplantae; phylum Streptophyta; class Magnoliopsida; order Poales; family Poaceae; genus Zoysia; species Zoysia matrella. The sequence goes on from BCLG01003712.1 coordinate 31,524, forward strand.
ACCTGATGCTCCACCTCCAAAATTCATCTACGGCGCAATGAGCTGTATAGCAGGTAATCATCACTTGCTGCACGGTATGTGCGCTGCTGGCAGTCGCTTCAACACGGGTCTGCTACCACCGTTACAATTCCAATCACTGTTGACATGATGATCCTTGCCACTCTGGGATTAGGCGATCCATGTGCCCCACACCAATCTTCACTTTGAAGGAAGAAAACAAGTCTAGCCATTTTGTGTGGGAACCAGGAGGGATGAAAATTCTTGTGTGCACATGGACTGCAATGGAAGAAGGCCATACCAAGACTTGCCCATGTCCTCTGGCACAGTTATAGGATGAGCTGTCTTTTGCCGAGGAGAGTAGTATTATGGATGTCAGGCGGTACAATTGGGCAAGGAAGCAGCAGCAGCAGGCTCATGGCACAAGTAGATCAAGGTGCACAGAAGGGAAGCAACAGCATAGGATAGCTCAAGGATGAGCTGTCTTCGGACAGTAGTGACATGTTGTGGTGTGCAGACCAAAACAAGATAAGTATCAGTTAGTAGGTTGTTATCCTTTATTGTTACGATAAGATCAGTTTGTTAGTTTGTTAAGGTTAGTTTCTCAGCACCTATGGTTATGAAGGTGGCTGTGGGTAGAGAGAGAGATAGGCAAGGAATAAGAAGACTTGGTCTCTCTTCTTGTGCCATGGGCTGAGGCCCCAGGCACCATTCCACAAAAGTACACTCAGTAGCCCAATCTAAATGAAATTGTTGGATCCTTAGATTATTTTGTTCAAAAGAGATACTTCAAAAATCACAAAAGAAAACCCAATCTTAAACGAATTGAATTGAGAAACCAGTTTCTTTTAGTTGTTCTGCTAATAATAGTTCACCCCTGCAACCGAGACACTTTTTTTACACTTGATAAACCACTCTGCTACAAGTTAACAACTACTAGAAAATCTGAACATTTTGCCCATTGGAAAGAGGTGGAACCAGTTCATATCAAAGGAATGAGATGTTAGAAGACAGTACGACTGACTCTAGCACCAGCCTTTTTGGTGCAGCAGGTCTTTGCTACTGTGCATGGTTTGTAAAATCTGTAGGTACTAACACTGGTCTGTGAACAATGGGTACAAAGGGCAACATGATGCATGATTATGAAAAAAAAAAGTCTATATAGATATCAGTCATCAGTTTCGGTTTCTAGAAACCAGCGACACCCCCCCCCCCCCTTTCCCCTCTCCCTCCTGATGGATACTTCTGCTATCAGTGGAAGAGCTAGCTGCAGGTGACGGCCACCAGTAGGCTATCTAAGTACTGGTAGCCCATTAGTGGAATGGCATTATTATTTACACCAGGAAGGGAGAAATAAATAGATTATGTTCCAATTAATACTGTGTAACTGTCTATAGCACATGTTGTACCAGGTAACTATTTTTTAAGATTGCTCTGTACTATTTTGGATGAATTAGGGATGTATATATCCATGCATGTATACTGGAATGGAAGGATACACCAAAATTAAACAATTGGCAGATTGAATGTTAGCCAAAAAAAATACTAGTAGGTTTCTATGCCAAGCAACACATCACCCCAACAAAAAACACTACAGGACTAGCCCTAAATACGCACCTTTTACAACTTTTACAGGAAAAGTGCTTAAACAGCATAGGAAATCTAGTTCTAGAGTGTCATAACTTATGCACTGAAATTAGTGACAACAAGCAAAGGAAAACAGGAGTAATTTTAGCACCTAAAGATTTGCTATACAAGTGTTGAGTTGAAGAGATCATAATGGTAAGTGCTTTTACGATTAGTCTTCCATTATCAATAATATTCAACACTGAATTCTCAAAACACCCTTGCCTATGGACATCCATTTCTACATTTACGTTGTGCATTCAAAATGATGGAAAGACAGAAAACTTCATACTAAACTGCAGAACTTACCTCTGGCTTCATCATGAACTTAATAGCATCAACCAAATTCTGTAAAGCAAACTGATCAACTGGAATAGGCGCAGGCCCTAGTCCTCTGGCATGCACCCGGTCTCCCCAGAATGGTTGGTCGCCAAAGAAAGGTACAATAGTTGTAGGGCACTGAAAATAAACAAAGATTTAGGTAAAAACAACTAATTAAGTACAAGAATCATCCTATACAGCTATATTAATAAGACAGGTATATGAACATATACTTGACTCAACCCATTTCAAATTTAGCCATGCCAGAATAGGAAGGAAACTTTTCATTTTTTTAACCAAAAACAGTTTGAACCGATTCCAGAAAGTAATGCCCGTTTGTACAAATTCTCCCGTTTCAAAGTAGGATGAATGAAACCACCCTACAGGGACAATAAACAGTTTGTTGTTCAGAGTAGAGAGCTTACAGCTGCTTTGAGGCCAGCAGCTGTCGTTCCAGCACCGCCATGATGCACCTATGGAGGTAAAATAACAGTAAATGTCAGCGCAAAGATTTACTCTCCAAAATAAGATAATATGTATGAACTATAAACATGTACTGTAGTTGATACTCCATTAAGGTACAATTATATGCTAGGACGAAATCAGTCATGAGTGGCTTACCACTGCCTTGCACTGCAGAAAAAGCCAGTCATGAGGGCAGTTGTCCAGTAGATATACAAAATCTTTTGGTTCTGCCACTGCCAATTGTTCTGGAGTCATCAAAATACAAATGGAATATATGACAGGCAACTAATTGCGTATAAGCTGAGATAAACTTACAGGTCCCTAGGCCACCCCAGCCTTTGTTAATGATGCCTCTCTGTCCAGTAATTTCGAGTGCTTCGACAATGATTTCAGTCATCTTTTGTGGTTCTTGAACTGGCTAGTATGTCAGGAGAGAAGACAAGTCAGTTGTCAGAAAAGGTGAATGGGAGGTTATGATGGCTTTGGTCATAGTACCATACAATCTTAGTAAATGATAAGGCATAGAACCCTTTTTTTCTTGAACAGCGCAGGAGAACTGCGCATCATTTCATTAAAAGGAGGGTAAAAACAATACAGACAAACTGATCGGAGTAAGCGAAACTCCTCTCCAGAAAAAAAAAACAAAAGATTACATTGCTAAAGATGGTAAAACTACGACCGACCAGGACAACAAGTCCTTCAGGTCCTTAGCTCCTGCTAGACACCAGACCTGACTTTCCCGGGAGATGTTCCAAGCCAACTGGGCCAGACAAGGACGAGCCATAGAACCCTGAATCATTAAATTCTTTCTAACCTGGAAGTGTGTTACTAACTTCGTAGCCTACACTGCTTCATAAAGGACAGTCGCACATAAAAAAATCAAATGAGATGACAATACATATGCAACTACTATATTTCCATAGTCACAAGCTGGAGACTGGAATGTAGTTTTTAGAAGGAAAAAAATAGAGCTTGTACTAGAGCACTAGTGCTAGAAATATGGATGCGTTTATGTCATATAGCAGCAAGGAACAAATTACAGAAATTTGACACTCTAAAATATTTGAAAGTAATAACTGGAAAAGAGGGTCGAAGGTTGACTGAGCATGAGCATTTTGCATAATTGATCTCATTTAGGGTCAAAACATGAAACCAAGACTATGAATATAGAGTAACAAATTTGTACTTCCAGTCAAATAGAATGTACAAAGGGGAGCTTCGGCGCAGAGGTAAAGCTGTATATAAAAGACTGCATATAAAAGACCTAAAGTGGTCTTACCCTTCCCAGACCCTACAAAAGCAGGAGCTACATGCACCAGGCTACTCTTAGTCAAATAGAATTGTACATATTCATTAAATTTCTATTGACTTCATAATAAAAGAAACCACTTACATCTACATACCAATAACAAATATACCACAATATACAAAGCTTCATTTGGCAATTTTATATTTATTTATTTTCTAGGTTATTATGTGGAAATATTGTGAAAGAACTAAGAAGCTGAATTTTGTCAGGTTGTTTGATGTAGAAATTACACACAAATGTGCAAGCCAAAAAGTAGCATATATAGAATCAAGCAATATTGTAGGTAATATCAGATAAGATAAAAAAGTTTGAAGGATGTAAGCATAAAGCAAGGTCAACTAATCTCACAAGGCTGCCAAAACCAATATATATCGGCTTATCACCAGCTTCGAGCCATTTCACAAGTGGTTCAGGAGGTACATAGTTGGATGCAAGATCAAGGAAGCAAAATCCAACAACATCAATCTTGGGGCCCCAGTCTGCACACCAATAGATGAAAACTGTAATGAGTCACTGTTCATTCACAACTAAAAAATACTTGCTTGTAGAAAATCAATCTGAAAACATCAATGAAAGGGCTCAGATAATAAGAGGCAATCACTATAGAAAATATAACTACATATGAAACTTTCGTACATCAATATGGAAAATCTTAAATGTAGCTTATCATGAACCAAACAATTTGTGATGCTTAATTTCTTATGTCTGCAAACTGCATTGAGCGTAATTGAGTTCAGGTCCTACTGACATACTCCCCCCGTTTTTATTTTATTAACGTTTCCGACAGCTTTGTAAAAATTAAGAAAACTTTGAAATGACTAATCTGCCCTCAGTTAGTCAGCTGCTTTTGCTGCCCCGCAGCCTCTGCCAGGCTGCCACCTTATCCACGGCGCCCTTTGGTCAGTAACCACAGAGACAACAGCGATAGGGGCAGACATGGAAGATACAGTTCATTTACACTGGCTACGACAACAATTAAAGCACATATTGATTTGAACTACAACGTCAACAAAAATAAAAAAGAATGGAGGGAGTACTAGTTAATAGATATTTGTTATCAGTTATACCTGATGCATGCTTTGATTATAACACATCAAGAAATTAAGGATTGCTCTCATCACCTACATGCAAGTTCATCTTCTGTCCTACTACAACTTAGCATGCATGTATACCCTTTCAGAAACCCACTTCTTTTTCACTCTTCCTGATTCTTTGATCGGGTCTGACAGGTGTGAGCACAAGGCAACAGCAAGTGGCTGAACGATGTGGTATTGGATCATGCTGGCATTGGATAATGCCATGGCTTAGCCAAGGAGGTGAATGTGTTTCAGGGTGCTGACCCATAATATTAGGAAAGGGATTCCTTGTTCCTTTCCTAAGCAAATATCTTCCATGCTTATTTTAATAGAAAACCATATCATATAAGCTACTCTTTAATAGAGAACCATATCATATAACCTACATAAAGAGTTTGGAATCAACATAAGATAAATTATTCTAATTTATAAACATCCTACCTGACTGGATTAAATGATCTAACGATGATGTCTGTGCTACTGAGTGTCATCGTGCTAGTGGCTACTGACTGCCTCCCATGACATGAACTATATCCTATTTACACGGAGTGACTTGTTCCAAGGAAAGAAGCATTGATGAATGATGATGAAGGTACAAAAAATTGACAAAATGACAAACCAATGACAAATGAATCTTGGATCGTCATTTATACTTTACCACACACATTAAAATGTATTTTCTACAAACATCATTTTTTTTAGTATAGCAAAATTTAGAATCATGATTCAAATGTCAATATTATGACTGGCTGCCATCAGAAAAAAAGGGTGAAAAGAAATCAAAAGTTAGACTTAACCCAGAATGGGTTAGCAGCAAGTTCAGAAAGAAAATGACAAGGTTCATGGTGCAAAACAATAATATGACAGACCTTTCGGTTTAGGAACAAGATGCGGACTCCAAATGTATCCATGAGGGATGTCATTGCCAGAACCCTGTGAACCACTTAAGTATGTCACTGGACGCAACTTCAATTTCTTCTTCCTAAATTCATTTATCATATCCCGTATGCCAAGCCATATCATAGAGTCCACGATTTGGTATGAAAGCTGCAAATGTAGAAGCCATTACTAAGTCTTAGCATCAATTGTAACCAAGAGCATCCAAATAAAGTACAGAACTTCAAGCATACGCCTTAGGCTACTGGGGCAGTTGATTTGTATGGCAAAAGCTGGATAGTGATGCTTAAAATACCGTGAACTTCAGTATCTGGCAATATGAAATCACAACTAGGTGATGATTAGTCAGACAACCGGGCGACCAAAACATCTAATCAAGTCAAAATCAATAATCATGTCCATCAGATCGACCAGGCTGATTAGTCACGATTAATCAGATGACTTAAAATCATTGCTTTCCATTCAATTAGGAAACGATAGACCAGTTCAGAGATAAGATGACCTAAATGATAAAAGCAAATCTCAGAACATAAAAAGAATGTATATTTACTCGATATCCAGCAGGCTGCTTCACACGAGAAAGAGGATGTGGAAATTCACTAGTTGGCCTGGATAAATAGAATAAGTCAGCTGCCCATTTGACAATATTCCTTGGCAATTTTGTGCTCTTTCAAAGAGAAAGCAGGATATCAGAAACTCACGTCCATGGCATGGTAAAGAATATATGAATGGGTACTTTCAGTGCTTCCGCCACATGCGTATGTCCTGAACAAAATATTATTATTGTCAGTTTGGATAAGTCCATAACTGTATTAAGTTCAAACTGGTGAATTGATATGTCTGGATCACAGGAAAGAAAATATGGTTCCTAATGTTCTACTACTTTTTTGGTGTTTGGAATGACCAATTGCCTTATAAGAGCAGCTCCATAAATCAAAAAAAAAATGAGAAAGAGAATGCCACCTGAAGCCTAAGGCTTCTAAAAGGTAAGGCATGGGCAGTGTCACTCTGTCCAAACTGAACTCTGGTTTTTGCCAGCTTGGCAGCTGGAATGACTAGTAGGAAACGTACTTATACTTGGACAGCTCAGTAACAAAAGCACAGCATCCACAGGTCCCAGCAAAATTAAGCTTGATAGAAGTGAAACTAGCAAGAAGTTTGCTCTATGCTATTTATTCAGTCTTATGCTTGCAGATTATAAATAACTATTTTAAAAGTGAAAGGAATAAGAACAAGCGCTAACATTTCTATAACTCCATAACCAAGCCATAGAACATAGTATGAAAGGAGAAACCTCTAGAAGATGAAAAAGGAAATATGCCATTACATAAGCTAAATTTGCATGCACAAAAAATCACATGATTATGACAGCATGACAAAGATGACTAGTCAAATCAAACTCAAGTTAATAAGTGAAAGTATCCTGTGTACTGAAGCTGTTTCAAGGAATTTTTATTTTATTTTATTAGAATTTACCCTAACTTTGAGTTCAGTTTTAATAAATGAACTACAACAAAAAGAAAGAAAAATAAAGCATAGAGACTCTGACCGTATGCAGGCGGGTTCGCAATAATTGCATCCACTTTGAAAGGAATGCCAGTGTCTGGATCAGGATCCTTACATGCAGGTAGCAGTGAGAATATAATTTCTTTCATCTGTTTTCTTTGAATAGCAATTTCTGATGGCCCTGAAGGTAGGAATCCTTTATTCTTGACCATGTCTGATCAAATTATGAATATAATGGACATTTATATCTTCGCTATTCAGAAAACCAGGAAACAGCCATTCAAACGAAACAAAAGAAAAAAAAATACATACATTCAGCAAGTATTTTGGGATCTCCACCAAGAGGGTAAAACTCCAGGCCAGCTTTTAGTACAAACTCCTTGAAGTTGGCATGTGTTGCTAATCTCACACGATGACCATAATCCTACAACAAGGGTCACTGTGCTAACATGCAGCTGGAAGAAGCACAATAGCTAACTGGAAGGAAGGAAGCTAGAGAGATGATTTGAGTTATAAAATTATTTACCCAGGACTAACCTGTAAGCGTTTGCCTATAGCAACAAATGGCTGCACATCTCCTCTTGTACCAACAATAAGTATAACTATTTGCATAGGAGGCCTGTACGGTATATCTGTTCCATCCAATGATTCTTCAACAGTGACTTCACTGTAGCCATCCTCAGCTCCAACACCAGTTGTAGCTGGTTCCATACCACTTGGCACGTCAACGACCACCGTTCCATCATCTTTAACTGTAGCAATTCGATTTAGCATTTTTAGCTGCATAAGGTGGCAAGAAGATCAGGAACAAATCAAGCAGTAACACCATAATACCGTATGGTGGTAAAGATACTCAAACACCAAAAGGTTCACTCATAAAATGGAAAGGTATGCACGAGAGTGTTCACTTCCTAAAGTGTACCTAAATTGGCCTAAGGCAAAATCAAGACGGCAAAAATTAGGCACATGACTCCACATGCTACCACCAAAAGGTATGCAATTACTGTTTTCAGTAAAAATTTCCACACATTTGCTTCTTGTTCCCTTCAGAGACCTGTATAGTAACAGAAACTATCCTTGATTTTGGGAAAATGAAAACAAAAGGAATTAGTTGAGTATACAATCCCACTATAAAATAGCATGTTTCGTCCAACCTTAGGCATTTCCACTCTGTCAAGTTTACAATCATACAAGCCCTAGAGAAGATACATGGTAGTTTTTGTTCAACAGTAATGATAATGTGGAAATAATGCATGGAACCTCAGCCTGCCTCATGATCTTTATTTTCATTCAGCTCCAAGCTCAGGAAGTAAATGCAGCTAGCAATTTTCTAGTCCAAAGATAAAAGAGATGATTCAATGGCCCTTTGTGACAAAAGTGAAAAGCAAAACGTCTGAGAAGCAACAGATAAATACAAGGGGCGAGATATATGCACCTTTTTCTTTGTGGGAATTCTTGCATCAAATAGCTTCTTAGCAGGATCATCAGCTGGATTGCTTTGCCTGCGGCGCTCAGTTCTTGACCTTTCCAAACTTGAAGGGCCAGAAGGTTCATTGATTATTTCATCATTCTTAATTACCCCTGGCATGGTGCGTGATCTTGGGAGGCTTCTGTCTTCTACTGCAAAGAAAAAGAACATGGCATGTGCCCGCAGAATGAAAGAAAAAGGTTGTATTTCCATTTCCATCATCACAATTTCAATAAATAAAATGAATAATACTACTATCATATGTTTAGTTCATTGTCATCCCCAGACCCAAGAGACCAGGTTATACCACATTATCAGCATGGCACTATTTATACTAGTCATAACTTAAAACATACATAAAACCGATTCGTTGAAGCAACAGTAGCCATGTGCTACTGTTCAGTATAACCCAGTCCTATTCAGTATTGATTTTACTGTAACTAGATAAACAACAAAAATAAATATCAATGTTGCGTAGTAATATTTGAATCTGAACTGATCACTGCCCTCAAAGGGAACGCGAGAACAAGATTGGTTTTATTTCCACATATCGTTGTTTATGATCTCTTTTAAACTAAGCATGATGATCTGAACAGCTTGGGTTGACGGGTAGGAAAGCGTCCTCAAAAAACATAAGTTACCCAAGCGAGCAGTTCCATTCCCATTTCCATGAAGAATCCATCATCCCGAAAGGAGAATTGCAGCAAAGGCACCACCCAGAACCTAAGAAGAACTAATAACGCTGGTGGCGCGACCATGTGATCCCAGCCCGAGACGGTTCCCAGTTCGCGCAGTGGTTACCGCACGGGCGAGGACTAGAAGACAAACACCCTAGCAAGCACGGGGGGCGCGGAATCATCCGCGCGCGCGCACACGCACGCAAGCAGAGGCGAGAGGGATCATCAACCCACCTGCGGCGGACGACGACGCGACCGCGTCCGAGGCGTCGCCGGCGGCGGCGTTCTCCTCCGACCGGTCCCCGTTGGCCGCGGCGGCGGGTGCAGGCGGTTCCTCTCGTCCTCCTCCTCCGGCGCCGCTCCCCTCCGCGGCCGCCATTTGTACCCGGATGCAGCGGGGCCGCGGATCCTCCCCCTGGTTCCACTCGATCAATATGCTTGGCTTGCGGCGCACAGGGAAGAATCCGCTCCTCTCAGGGACACGCCACGCCGCGCAGGGAAGGAAGAATCTGCTCGCGTCGCGTCCCGGCGGAAAGGAAAGCGAAGCGGAGCGGCGGATGCGCTGGGCTCCGCTGTGTTGGTCAGTTTGGTTGGGCGTTAAGGTTTACAAAACCGGCCGGTTTTGACAGCCGGTTTTCAGAGGTTTCGGTAAAATTGGACTGGGTTTTTATAGTTTTCGATAAAATCCGTTAGTTAGTTTAAAGGGTAGTTTAATAAATTAAAAAATTTAAAATTTTAAAAACTAGTCAAATCGGCTGGTAAATCGGTCAAATCAACCGTTAGACTGGTGAAAAACCGCTCCAATCGATTTATTTCAAATTAAAAACGGTAAAAAAAACCGACCAATAAAACTATAAAATAGGCTGTTTTCTAAAAAAATTAATTTTAAATTTACCTTTTTTCACGACCTACCTTTATTATTTTTAAAAAATCGATTAAATCATTGCCGATCGATTTTTGAGGTCGATTCGGTTTTTAAAACATTGGTTGTGCCTGGTTGGCTGTGCCTTTTTTCTTTTCTTTTCCTTCCTTTTTCAACGCGAACTAGAGCTGTTGAGGGTTACTTTGCCAATGATTTTTATATAGTTGATTAATTTAAATAATACATAAAATATATATTATAAAAGTGTTTATCACAACGGATCTAAAAATATAAATTGTGTATTGATAAAACTTGACATGTTTTTTTAATTTTATTTTAAATTTTTTTAAATAAAGTAAATAGTCAAATGTTGATTTTAAAAAGTCAAAATGGGAGAGAGTAGTCCATAGAATATATATTATTAAAGTGTTTTCATAATAAATCTAAGAATATAAATTGCATATTAATAAGAATATAAAAATATAGACATGAATACCTTGTTAAAAATATTTTTAGGACAAATCTAATCATACTAACATAATAAGTTATAATTTCTAAATATTTGAAAAAAATCACTGTTAAAACGACTTGTTTTTTAACGGAGGTGTATTGGTCGTCACACGGCTGACTAAAAGCGACTTCTTTTTAAAAAAATAGTCCCGCGACGGGCGTGGGAAGCGGTGGCAGTGGCACGTTGCCTCACGTGCCCTAGTGCCCTACTCTACCCTATTCCCCTGATCATGGGGGTCGGCCGCAGCGGTTGTTTTGACCTGCAGTTCAGCTTAGCGTACAGACCAGTTTGATAGAGCTTTTGCATGTGCTTTTTCAATCAGATTTAACTGAAATTTTATTAAATAGTTATAGAATGAGCCATTTTTTATTTTTAAAAAGAAACTAAGGGTAAAGGCAAAAGCCATGAAAAATAGCTTCTCCGTGGCTCTTTTTATCGACAGAATATTTTTCTATGTTATCTAGTTCTATAAAATAGAAGATCTTATAAAAAAAGTCAATCTACCGAATATTTTTTTAAGCAGTCAAAGTCAGAGCCATAAAAGCTTTTTTCAAAAAGCCAGAGTCAGAGCTGTTTTTAGATAAGCTAGAGCACTACCAAAAAAGGCCTAAGACGGAAGGTTAAAGTAATAGTAAAGATTCGTTTGGTATGAATTTTTAAGGTGTTTTCTGCTCCAAATTCTATAATTAATTCATCAATGGGTTTTAAAAGAAGTGTTTATACATTTTCTCCTGAAAAAGCACTTTTTTAATTTGTACTAGAAGCTAAAAGCACTAAAAATATTGCTTCTCATAGATTCTCTATTTATTTATATATTAGAATCATAATAGAAACCGTTTCTTATTTTTCTAGAGAAGCTATTTTTTAAAGTTGTTTTTCTATACAAGCTATTTTCTAAAAACCTATACCAAACAAGGCCTAAGTAAACAAAGTATTTTGCGCTAAGTGGGGACTCTTAAAGCGCACAATT
>BCLG01003713.1:5041-16058 GCA_001602295.1 Zoysia matrella
TCGCACCCGACCCGCTGACGAGCGGGCCCGGGCCACGCCTTGCTGCGTTCGCCTCGACCAGGGCGCCAGCATTACTCTGACGAGACGGCTGCCAGAGTACGACGCGCAGACGACGTGACGCAGGCGCGCAAACCGCCGTGTCCTCGATGACATCCGTTCGAATTCGAACCAACCGCCCGGATCAACCGGCGATTGAGATTTTCAAACGGTCCGATCGCCCTCCACGTGGAGGCGCGAAGGCCGTCCGATTCCCGTGACCGTCACGGTGAGTCCGAATAAGAAAAAGCATGCGAACGAAGCTTCTCACGATCGGCTGATCGATAGCCGAGGCCACTTGGCCAATTTGAACGTTCGTTCGTTGATCATGGCCGTCGGCCTAGGCGCGATGCTGATTATGGGCAGAGACCGCATCGAACCGGCCCGCCCTAGGCGTCTCTCCGAACAAAAGACCGAGAACGACCTGAGCTCGACCCCGACGATCGGAACGACACGTGCACGCAAACAAAACTCCCTATGATCGGCTGATCGACAGCCGAGGCCACTTGGCCAATTCGAACGATCGGGCACTGATCATGGCCTTCGGCCTAGGCGCGACGCTGATCATAGGCAGGGACCGCATCGAACCGACCTGTCCTAGGCGTCTTTCCGAACAAAAGACTGAGAGCGACCTCGGCCCGACCCCGACCGTCGGAACGACACGCTGCGATTAAGCCCACGGCCAGGCCCCCGGATCGCCTCCGGGCTCGGGGACCAGGCCCATAGAGCGCGCTCATGCGCATCCCTAAGATCAACCATCAATGAACGATGGTCCGAACAACGCTTCAACCCATGACTGACCCTCCGGGGCTCGGGGGCTACGCCCTACGGGCGCGCTCGCGCGCCCCCGTAGGATCAACCATCAATGAACGATGGTCCGTACAACGCTTCAGCTCACAACCGACCCTTCGGATCGCTCGAGGGCTCGGGGGCTACGCCCTACTTGCGCGCTCGCGTGCCCCCGTAGGATCAACCATCTACGAATGATGGTCGGCACAACGCTTCAGCCCACGACCGACCCTCCGGATCGCTCGAGGGCTCGTGGGCTACGCCTACGGAAGCGCTCGCGCGCCCCCGTATGATCAACCATCAATGAATGATGGCCCGCACGACGTTTCAGCCCACGACCAACCCTCCGGATCGTTCGAGGGCTCGGGGGCTACGCCCTACGGGCGCGCTCACGTGCTCCCGTAGGATCAGAACGAACTTCGAAGACGATCAGCCCAGCGCCGCCTCAACAAGAGGTCGCAAACGGCGCCAGGCTCGGGGGTTACTATCGGGATCATGTACCCCGGGTACTTGACAACCCGTACCCGTACATGTGGGCCAAGACCCCGAGGGGTTTTGGGGACGGACGACGGCGCACAAACGCGCGGTCCGACCCCCGAGGCGACGATCTACGAAAGCCAAGTCTTAGCCGCGCTAAGACGCACGGTGACGTCGACCTCCGAAAGCCGACTCCTGGGTACCAACCCCCAGGGGTAGGTACGGCGTTATATCGTATTAATTTCGATAGCCAACCGCCAACCGTCCTGACGAGACATGACGGGTTCACCACGACGACACTCCAGCTGAAGCTACAGTACCAGACGGGCCGCGGGAGTCAGCGGACAAGACCCAGCGACACTGTGGCTGACGCTACAGTATCGGACTGGCACTACAGGGCCAGACAGGCGCTACAGTGCCGTCTCTGCGTGCGACGCGACGAGCCACGCCCGCGCATGGGCGTAACGAATGATGACGACGCCAGTGAAGAACCCACCTGTCAGCGAGACAGCAGAACCGTGCAGGGTCTACCATTCTATAACCTCAGACCACCCTGTATAAAGGAGGCCCGGAGAGCGATCGAACATACATCGAACATCCACCAAACAACAGAGCTTATGAATTAGAACACAACGAACACAGAAAGCTCGCGTGTAGCCATTCACACGCGAGCAATCCCATGACCTAAGCTCCGAATCCTCTCCCGAAGAGAGAATTCGACCCCTTGTACTCTTTCGCTGATATTAGTCACCCTCTGGAAGTAGGGTATTACACCGTTCGTGGTGACTCGAACCAGGTAAAAAATCTCTCTAAGTTCTGTAGACTAAGCCACATCGAATACGAAGGCACACCACCTCTTAATCGTATTTCGTGCCGATGATGAGAACGTCGATAAAATTAATATTTTATTCTGTGTTGAATCATAGCATAAATAATAAATATTGTAAGAAGAGGTAATTGTTACTACCTACTGTCATTTGGACCCACCTTGTTACGGGGTGTAAGCAATGTGGTTGCTCTAACCTTCTCCCTCCTCTGAGTCCTCTCTCTCAGCCTTTTTCTGCTCAGCAGCCCGCATGGCTCTAATATCGAGGCACCCACCCACCTCTCCTCAGCTGTGGTGCGGCTTTGGTGCTTGCGACGCTCGAGGCATGGAGGAGTGTGCAGCTGTGGTGCCAGGGGCATGGGTTGAGGCGCTGTCAGCAGTTCGGCAGTGGGCTAACTGAAGATGGAGCAGAGCATCGGTCATTATACGGAGTAGCTGGAAGAGGTACCCGAAACGTCAAATGCCTGCTGAGCTTCAGGAGCTCCAAACGACATCGCCGAGGTGGCGGAGGGATAGTTTTGGCCTTTTTTGGAATGCACAAATTTTACAGTATTTTACAGAAATTAAGTTTTTTTTAACGGTAGTTTTTGAGCTTTTAAAAAAGTTGATTAAATAGCTAGTTAAAAAGTTAACTGATGAAATTTAAATGTTAGTTTTTATAATGTATTTTTAGATTTCTGTATATTAAAAACTGAAAAAGCAGTACTCAGTGAGATTTTTAGCTTTTAGTTTATCTCTGTACTTCTTAGTTTTTAACGAGAAAAAAAATCCTTAATTCAATTAAAAAAAGGTAAAAAAGGAAAAAAATCTCCGCATTCGAGGCCTTAACAGGGAGAAAATGATGCAGCACATTAAACATGCTGCTTTGAAGGAGTTCTTTCGAGGGTATTAAAGTAGCAAAAAAAACTGGCTTCTAAGAGGCTTGCGGACGCCAGACTGGTTCTTGGGAGACATGAGGATGCAATGGGCGGACGGATGTGGCTAGGCTCGTGAAATTGGTTTTAAGGTGACGTGGAAGCATCAGAGAAGAGAGAGTAATCTTTAGTGGGTTGTATTTATATAAATATTATAGATAAGCAAATGCGATGACATATTTAAGTATTTGCAACTTTTTCATTGATATTTTCATAATATAGTTTTAGTTTAACATTCAAGTAAAGTTTGTAAAAAAGTTGGTGCTGTTCTATTTCTCTTTATCAGGAATCTTTATATATTAAACGCCGTGCGTTCTCTCAGTTTTCGTTGTGTCACGTCATCTTAAAAAATATTAACCGTCGGATTAAAATTTAACGGTAGATATTAAAAAATAGAAAAAAAATCATTTCTCCGGTCAACGTAGAAACGTGCTTCTCCTCGACGAGAGCAGGCATGAACGACCGTGCCATCGCAATATATTAAAGCGCAAACGTTCTCTAATAGCTCGTTGCACCAAGTCACCCTAAAAAATATTAACCGTCGAATTAAAATATAATGGTGAATATTAAAAAAAAGAAAAAATGAATATTATGAAGGAGAAAAAAATCTTTTCCCCGGTAAAAGTACGAGTGTGCTTTACTCGGCGAGAGCAGGCATAAATGGCCCTGCCGATATAAAAGAAGTTCTTATAAATTTATTCTACTTCTATATCTTGCAAATATATGCTACAATTAAAGATCTTTATATGTTATGAAAATATATATTTAGATACTTTAAATTGTTTTATCTCCTAATCTTCTAAAAATGCTCTTTAATTACTATGCTATAGATTTAATAGAACTATTCCAAAAGATATAAAAGAAGTTTTTATAAATTTATTCTACTTCTATGTCTTGCAAGTATATGTTACAATTAAAAACCTTTATACTCCGGTCTAAAAAAAAATTTATCGATATAGTCTTCAAAGCATAAGTGTGACCCTTGTTATTTATAAAATATTTAATAAAAAGTAGCATCGGTACACTTTTAAAAATTTATTTTTAAAACAAATTATTTCTATTTTTGTAACTTAATAAATTTAAAATTATTTTTAATTTATATTGGCAATGTTTGATTAAAACATTACGTCTAAAGCTACTATTTTTTTTTTTAACTGGAGGTGTAAGCGAGAAAAAGATTGAATCTTAGTTCTCGTAGTAATCAAAGAGTATTTTTAAAAAATAAAATAATTTAAGTTATTCAAATATACATTTTTATAACATATAATTATAGAACTTTATCATCTATATCAAAAGCAACTGCTTCAATGAAAAAAAAACATACACTGGCCCGCTTTATTATACTGCTTCAATGTTTGGGTTTTATTTCACATTTGTATTCGGAATCTACAATAGGAAGTGCCCGCTTTGGGTTTTGAGCTATTTTCCGTTTCTATTTTCGTGCAGTCTGTCCTATCTGGATACCGTCTCCAAAATCCCAAGCCCAACCCCGGGGAAAGGGACGCAGGCTAGGGTTTCTCGACGGCTCCTCCGCGCCCTCCGACATGGACGCGCAGCGAGCTCTCCTTGACGAGCTCATGGGGACAGGTACCACTCGGTTTTCCCTCTCCCTACCGCCGCCCCCTCGTCGATCCCCTAACCCCCATCGCACCCATGTCGATTTTGCAGCCCGCAACCTGACGGAGGAGGAGAAGAAGGAACACAGGGAGCTGAAGTGGGACGATCCGGACGTCTGCGGCCCCTACATGGTCCGTTTCTGCCCCCACGACCTCTTCGTCAACACCAAGAGCAACCTTGGTACGGCAGCTGGTTATGGAATATACTTTTTTTTTTTTGGTCTGGTTTCTGTTCTTCTGATGGTAGGCTCAATTGGGTGTTCTCAGGTCCTTGCACGAAGATCCATGATCCGAAGCTCAAGGAGAGGTGAGGCCCATTGCTATGCTGATTTTCTGGAAATTCGCAAGACCTTTTTTTAAATAAATAAATAAATACGATTCTTTGGCGAGGTAATCTGCTGGTACTGTGTTATGTTGCGGGAGAAAAATCGATATTTGGGTTGGTGGCTATGTGGAATGGCGGGGCTTCTGTTATTGTGAAGCACATGATGAAAAAATTGAATAGTCTAACTGATTCTGTTGGATGAATTTTGAATTTAGCATTGAGATTGTTTCTAGCTCTGAGTATTAAGCCTTGAGTTCAGGTTAATCTAGAAACTACAGTAGTCTAGTTTGTCTTGTACATCTTTCCGTGCAAAATTCAGATGTTGGATTCCAGTTAACACAATAGAATTTTAATATGAAAATGGGACTTGCCACGTGGCTGCCATTCCAAGATATAGTGCATGTCACAACAATTACTTGCGCTGCTGAAATTTTTGGAAAAGTGATATTTTGTATCACACATGGCAAAAGGGTTCTCCACAATTATGAGGGAAGTTGATTGTATCTTGTAGAAATGCAAGGTTGATGCTCAGTCATAGTGGGCAGGAAATATTCATATTTATTCCAAAGAAGGTAATTTTGTAGAAAATCCTAGGTGCCAGTGCCATGAAGGTGAACTGTACTTTAAACTTAAAAGATGTATGCTAATGCAATGAGCAGACTCTAGTTGGAACCCTCATTGATAATTACCACCTAGCCACTTAAACGTCAAAGTTAAGCCTTTTACTTGCAGGATTGTACCACTAGCTTCCAAAATATGCCATGGTGCCCTCGACGCCTTATCAAATATGGCGTGAAGCAGGGAAAATAAAGGAGGAGAGGCTGGGAAACTGTCGGCCAGGCTAAAAAACTGT
The DNA here is from genome assembly GCA_001602295.1 of Zoysia matrella. Classification (NCBI taxonomy): domain Eukaryota; kingdom Viridiplantae; phylum Streptophyta; class Magnoliopsida; order Poales; family Poaceae; genus Zoysia; species Zoysia matrella. The sequence goes on from BCLG01003713.1 coordinate 10,878, forward strand.
TGCCAGGCCATCCCTGTCAGCTTCTGCGCAAGTGCTGTCGATATGGAAGGGCGGAGCAGAACCGGTGGGCTGGCGGTGCAGTGGAGAGGGAGGAAGAAGGGGTGGGTTGCAGGGGAGCTAGAGGAGCGGCAGCTGCAGCCGAGGGTGAGGGAGGACCGGTTGCAGTGGCGCAGTGTGAAGGGGAGGGGCAGTGGAAGTGGGGCAGCTAGAGGAGAGGAGCGGCGACAGCTCCAAGAACGAGTGGTGGCGGCGCTCATTCTGTTCAGGCAGAGTGAATACCTCTGGGAAGGTAGGTTAGGAAGGCAATAGTGGGCTGGTTAATGGGCTGAGCGAAGTCTCTTCACTTTCTTTTTTCCTTTCCCTTTTCTTTCCCCTTTCCTGTCTCTGTTTTCTTGATTCTTAGGCTGGTATGGCGTCTTCTTGCCTTGCCTGCCTTAAAAACCTAGTTTTCTAGACTATACATAGTTTTTTTCGATGTTGCATGATTATGGAAGGATGCTTTTTCCTGTGAAAGTCTATATAGTCAAACAAACTTGAACCAAATAATACAAGTATTTGAGATCCGTCAATTAGTATTCTTGTTGAGTTTGATCCGACGTTCCTACATGTTGTAGTGTAATGGTGCCACATAAAAGGATTTTGTGGGTTGGATCACTGTTTTTGGCATTCACCAGAAAGATAAGCGTGACTTTTCAGATCGTAGTTATTCTGAATGTGTAATGCCATACTCATAATTAGATGAGGAAGCAAAAGCAGATAGTTCAACCTGTGCGGGTGGGAATTACTTTTCCTGTACAATGATCTGGGACAGTGTAAACCCTTTATTTTTTTCTATGGGGATGAGGACAATCATGATTCTGAAAGTCAGTTACTTGTACCTGACAAGCCACCCACATAGTTGGAAAAATAAGAAAGGATCAATAGTAACACATTTATTGATTTGAGTCATTGAATATCTGTAAATAGTGTTGATCACTTTGTTACAGATTAGAGAGGAAGATGCAGAAATGAAAAATCATAGGGCTTTCATATTTTCAGATAAGACAAATAGTTTCCTGCAGTTAATAATGCAAGTGAGCAAGTTGGAGATTGCACTTTAAATATAATAATTATAGTTATACAAGAATCTGGCAATCTCAGCATATTTTTTGGATTACGTTGGTAGAACTAGGGTTTGTACCTGACCGGCTGCGGAGATTGTAAGGGTGGAATAGAGGAGGACGTGGCCTCGGAAGGCGGCGAGAGCGAGAAGGCGCCGTGATGAACACGGCGCCCGAGGGACTCTGGGCGGCGATGCTTCTGTTGAAGCTGGCAGCCAAGGTGCTGCTTCTGCTTGATTTCTCCAATGAGGTTTACAGCTTATTTATAGCCTCTCGGGCTAACTAAGGATCCTATATTAGAGGATCTGATCCTATCCACTCGACTCCTAAATTAAAGGAGCTCCACAAATTAGAGATCTTAAATAAAAGATTATCCTAAATGAGAGAAAATAGGGTAAGGATAATTGTGGCCGATCTTATCCACTAGGTGGGACCGACTGGGGTGGCGCCAGCCCCCTGTGCGCCGGCTGGGTGGTGCGCCTCCTGGCCGCCGGCTGGCTGGCGCTTGCCGTAGTGGATGCCGGTCATAACATCTCTCCGCCTAGAGAAACAGCTCATCCTCGAGCTGAAACTGCGGGTAGAGGTCCTGAAACTCCGTGAGTAGCTCCCACGAAGCGTCCTCGGGCGGCAGGCGGAGCCACTGGACCAAGACGTACCAAACATCTCGACGCTTCTGGGCGCGAAGAACAGCCGCTGATGTGGGTAGGATGCGGCCATCTGGCGGCACCGGTCTTGGAGCTGTCGGGATGTCACCGCGATGGGGCTTCAGCAAACCCACATGGAAAACGTCGTGAAGGCAGGCACCCTCTGGCAGCTGGAGCCGATAGGCCACCTGGCCCACACGCTCCGTCACCTGGAACGGACCGGCATAGCATGGGCCCAGCTTGCCCATGGCGCGCGGTTCCAGCGAGCGGGTGGGTCGGTGGAGGAGGCGTAGCCAGACCCAGTCGCCGACCGCGAACTCCAGGTCGCGATGATTCGCACATAGTAGCGTTTGGAGACCTGCTGAGCCTGGAGAAGGCGTTCCCGTACGTCCGCCAAGAACTCATCACGCTTGCGGAGGAGGGTGTCGACGGCGTCCACGTGAGCTGTCCCTCTCGTGTAGGGCAGGAGCGGAGGCTGGTCGCGCCCATACACCACCTTGAATGGTGTGGCGCGTAGGGCGGTGTGGAAGGAAGTGTTGTAGCAGTACTCCGCCCAAGTAGCTAGTCCACCCAAGCCCGTGGGCGGTCTCCGGTAATGCAACGTAGGTACATTGCGATCACCTTGTTGACGACCTCCGACTGGCCGTCCGTCTGAGGGTGGAAGGCCGTGCTCATGCGCAGGGTGACGTTGGCTCTCTTAAAGAGGTCGCGCCACACGTGTCCCGTGAACACTGGATTCCTGTCGCTGACGATGGACGAAGGGAACCCGTGTAGTCGAACAATCTCGTCGAAGAATGCCTGGGCGACGGACGTAGCCATGTAGGGGTGGCTGATGGCGATGAAGTGGACGTACTTTGAGAAACGATCCACCACCGCGAGGATGACGGATTTGCCACGGACTTTGGGCAACCCCTCGATGAAGTCCATGGCGATGTCTTCCCATACCTGCGAGGGAACATCGAGTGGTTGAAGCAGTCCGGCTGGCTGCACCGTCTCGGTCTTGTTTCGTTTGCACGTGCTGTAGTCCTGAATGAAGCGCTGCACCAGTGTACGGTCGCCGGTGATGTAGAAGTCGCCGCGGAGTCGATGCAGCGTCTTCTTTATGCCCTCGTGTCCAGTCCCGTGTGCCAACGAGAGCGCCTGGCGTCGTAGGTCGCCGTGGTCCGGTATATAGATGCGTGACCCATGAAGGAGACCCTCCCTCAGGTGCCATGGCTCCTCAAGTGTGCTCTCCTGCAGCTGGCGCTGGAGGTCGTCCGTCTCGGGTGCCGCACTGGTGGCGGTCTGAATGTCGTCGAGGAACGTGAACAAAAGGCTCGAGACGGTGATGGCCGCGGCCCTGCTGTGTGTCGTGGAGTCGAAGTCGTGGCAAGACAGTATCGACCACCGTGTTCAAATGACCCGGCCGATACTCGACGGAGAAGTCAAACCCGAACAGCTTGCTGATCCACTGGTGTTGTGGTACGGTGGAGAGGCGCTGATCGAGCAAGAACTTTAGGGCGAAGTGGTCGGTGCGCACGAGGAACCGTCGGCCCCAAAGGTAGGGGAGCCAGTGCCGAACCGCCTGCACGAGCCCAATCAACTCGCGCTCGTAAGCTGCGAGTCTCAAGTGGCGTGCCGCAAAGGGTCGGCTGAAGAAGGCTATCGGCCCCCCATCCTGATGGAGGACGGCCCCGAAGCCCGCACCTGAGGCGTCACAGTTGACAATGAACTGCTTGTCGAAGACGGGCATCTGTAGCATCGGCCCGGATGATAAGGCGCGCTTGAGTGCCTCAAATGCGTCCTCGGCCCCCTCCGTCCAGGAGAACGCGTCCTTGCGCAAGAGTCGCGTGAGGGGCGCGGCGATGGAGCCGAAGTCGCGGATGAATTTGCGGTAGTACCCAGCGTGGCCAAGGAAACCCTGCAGACCTCAGGCTGACCGTGGCGTCGGCCACGACTGGACGGCAGCCACCTTGTCGCTGTCCATAGCGACTCTGTCGGCGGAGATCACGTGTCCGAGGTACGTGACCGATGGCGCTCCAAAGGAGCACTTCGATCTCTTGATGTGGAGGTGGTGCACTCGGAGCGCCGTGAGGGCGAGGTGCACGTGCTGTAAGTGTTCGGCCCATAATGAGCTGTAGATCAGTATGTCATCGAAGAACACCAGGACGAACCTGCGTAAGAACTGGCGGAGCACGTCGTTCATCAACACCTGGAACGTGGCCGGCGCGTTGGAGAGGCCGAACGGCATCACGAGGAACTTGAAGTGGCCGTGGTGTGTTCGGAATGTCGTCTTCTCGATGTCGTCCGGGTGCATGCGCACCTAGTGGTAGCCGGAACGGAGATCGAGCTTGGTGAAGAAGCGTGCCCCATGGAGCTCATCCAGGAGCCCGTGGACCACCGGGATCGGGAACTTGTCCTTGGACGTCTTGTCGTTGAGGGCGCGGTAGTCGATGCAGAAGCACCAGGTGTCTGCCTTCCGCACCAAGAGAACCAGGGCGAAGGCAGACGTACTCGGCCGAATAATGCCCTGGCTGAGCATGGTGTCGCATTGGCGCTCCAGCTCGTCCTTTTGGAGCTGTGGGTATCGGTATGGCCGAACAACCACCGGTGCGGTGCCGGGAAGCAAGTGGATAGGATAGTCGTAAGCCCGCGCCGGGGGAAGTTCCCGTGGCTCCTCGAACAGGTCGTCGAATTGCTGGAGTAGGCCATTCAATAGTGGCAGGTCAGATCCTGCCCCGACGGCGTGTAGTTCCGGTGTCCGGCTGTCACTTGGGGAAGACCCCACACCCTTCCAGGTGATATGTCATGACCCTCTCGTGAAGGCCATGCACAGGGCCTCAAAATCCCAGAGTATAGAACCCAGTGTGCGCAGGAAATCGACACCTAGGATGACATCAAAGCCACCAAGGTCGATGCCGAAGCAGCTTATGGTGAACTCCTCGGTGCCGATCGACAATGCGACCCCACTTGCGATCCCTTTACAGGGAACTCGCTGTTCGCCACCAGGACCCGCACGGTGGGATGTGGCGCTGTGGATAGCCGGAGTGTGCGCAGGATCTCGCCGTTGACGAAGTTATGGGTGGATCTGGAGTCGAGAAGGGCCAGTAGACGGCGGCCGAGGATGACGACGTGGAGATGCATGGTGTTTTCCGTCCGGACGCCTGCGATGGCGTGGAGGGAGACCATGGGCGGTGTCATCGTGTCGTCGCCTTCCAAGGTAGCTGCTCTCATCGTGTGGTGGAACGGCTGGCTCTCCAGCTGTCCTGTCGATGAAGTCATCGGTCACCTCTAGATAGAACAGCCGTTGGCATTGGTGTCCACGGACATAGGGCTCGTCACAGTTGTAACAAAGCCCTTGCCGGCGCCTCTCCATCTGCTCGGCCGGTGTGAGCCGGCGGATGACGCGCGCCGGTGCTGGAGGGGCGGTCACCGGCTGCGGCGCAGGTAGGGTCAGT
>BCLG01003713.1:16114-41549 GCA_001602295.1 Zoysia matrella
CGCGCCCGTCGGTCGGTAAGACGGTGGCAGCCTCAGGCGCTGTGGCGGCTAGACCGCCCGTGGCGCGGGGATGGCTGCCATGGCGGCCGCGCGTCGCTCAAATACTCGAGCCAGATGCATCGCCGTCTGCAAGTCTTGTGGCTCGCGCAGCTCGACGTCCACCTTGATGTGCTCCAAAAGGCCCCCCACAAAGAGCTCCGCCTTCTGGAGAGGGGATAGATCGCGGGCATGGCACAAGAGGGCGTTGAAACAGTCGGCATAGTCCTGAACTGTCGATAGGAACGGCACTCGGGCAAGCTCGGGTAGACGAGTGCCTCGAATCGCTGGACCGAACCGCAGGTGCAGAGCTCTTTAAAGCGTTCCCAGCTAGGCATGCCCTCGTCCTGTTCGAGGGCGTCGTACCAAGTCTGTGCAGCGCCCACCAAGTGGTACGACGCGAGCCAGACCCGGTCCGAGGCCAAGGTGCGCTGGTCCCGAAAAAACTGCTCACAATGATTGAGCCAGTTCAGAGGGTCCTCGGATCCATCATATGTGGAGAAATCTACTTTGTAGAAGCGAGGCGGTGCCGACGCTTTCGCCTCGTTGGATCTCGTGTGGGGTGGCGCATCAAGATAGGTCGTGTAGACCGTCCCCGATGTCGTTGGCGCAGGGATGGATGGGATCGGCGAGGGTGAATGTGGCATGGGGATCTGGTGGATAGGTAGTGGGGCTGGTGATGTTTTCTGGAGCTCTAGGTTAGTGAGGCGCAGGGCCATGTTGGCCATGGTGCGGTTTATCTCGGCGAGTGCTCTTGTCATGGGGTTGTCGAGCTTGGCTGTGGGCGGCGCCACTGTGGTGGTCGGCGCTGGGCTAGAGGTGGATGGCGGTGGCAGGGTGGTGGGCGGCGGTGGCAGGGAGGTGGTGGCCGGAGGACCTAACATCGATGATATCAGATTGGTAGAACTAAGGTTTCTACTGGACCGGCTGCGAAGATTGTAAGGGTGGAAGAGAGGAGGACGTGGCCTCGGAAGGCGGTCAGAGTGAGAAGGCGCCTTGGTGAACACGGCGCTCGAGGGACTCTAGGCGGTGGTGCTTTTGTTGAAGCCGGTAGTCAAGGTGCTGCTTTTGCTTGATTTCTCCAACGAGGTTTACAGCTTATTTATAGCCTCTCGGGCTAACTAAAGATTCTATATTAGAGGATCTGATCCCATCCACTCGACTCCTAAATTAAATGACCTCCACAAATTAGAGATCCTAAATAAAAGAAAAAATTATCTTAAATGAGAGAAAATAGGAGAAGGATAATAGTGGCCGATCTTATTCACTAGGTGGGACCGGCTGGTGTGGTGCCAGCCCCTGTGCGCTGGCTGGCTGGCGCCTGCCGTAGTGGATACCGGTCATAACATATGTCCTGGAGGATTAATAACTTGTATGTCCATCCTAGATTATAAAAGAAGTACAGACAAGATCAATAAATGCTGCATAAAAACTAAGAGGAAAACATTTACCTAACTGCTGAAAATTAGGTGAAAACAGGAAAACTGTACAGGGTGGGAAAAGAAAGATGCATCAATTGTTTATCGTGCTAGCTCTGAAGCTTCTGTTTCATTTGTAGAAATTGCTATGAGCCAATTATTCTGATCTGTTCTGTCATTTCTTCATTGTCTAAACTTGAGGACAACTGTCTATTTGTACATGTATATCTCATATGAGCTTCTCTGGGCAAGTGCAGCTTTGAGAAATCTCCCAGGCATGATAGCTATAGGCGCAGGTTTGAGGCAGAGCTTGCACAACAGTGTGAGAAATTGGTGAGTTATAACTTGCACTTGCAACACAGTTTGAGTTGGTATAGTGTTTAAATTTGTTTTATCTTGTTGCAGGTACTAGATTTGGATAGAAAAATAAAACGTGGGCGAGATAGGTTGGCTCAAGATGCTGCTACTCCATTGCCAAATACTACCCGGAAAACTGAGCAGCTTTCTGCGCTTGAAGAAAATATCAAGAAAATGTTGATGCAAGTGGAGGAGCTTGGTGAGGCTGGTAAAGTGGATGAGGCTGAAGCACTTATGAAACAAGTATTGATGTGCAAAATCCTCCTTTTTTCATTATACTATACTCAAGCTCCGTGACACCAATTGGTGTAATTTTCTCTTAATAACCTTTCTTGCAGGTTGATGTTCTAAATGCTCAGAAGACATCTTTAACTAGCCAGATAGACAACAAAATGGCTATGCTTGAGAAGAAGATGGAACTTTGTGAAACTTGTGGATCTTTCTTAGTTTCTGATGATGCCCTTGAGAGGACACAGTCGCATGTGACTGGCAAGCAGCACATAGGTTATGGTATGGTGAGGGATTTTTTGGTGGAATACAAGGTGATGTATCAGTGCATTAGAAGTATTAGCATTTATTTAGTTCATTATGTACTTATTTGTTCCCTGCTAATTTGCAGGCTGCAAAGGAAAAGGCAAGGGAGGAAGAAAGGCTTGCTAGGGAGAAGAAAGTGGATGAACGTAGGAGCTATCGGGAAAAGGAGTACGATAGTGGGGGCAGGGGTAGTGATACCAGGAGAGAAAAGTCTGGGGAGCATGACTATGATCGTGATCGTCACTATGAAAGAAGCCGTGGAAGAGAGAGGTCCTATGATCATAGAGATAGAGGACCAGAGTACAGAAGCAGTTCCTACAGAAATGGGAGGGATTCTGATAGAGATGGATACAGATATAGGAGTGGTAATATGTCCAACGACAGAGGGAGAATGAGGAGCAGGTCACGTTCTCCAAGCAGGCATGGCTATGGAAGATCTGGAAGTCCAGATCATTAGCTGAACATTTAGATAATTTTATTCGCAGTTGGCAATCATGAGGTAGACCGTTATGTTCCTATTCAATATATTATTGTACAATGGGTTTTATTGCAGTGTCGAACTTGTTTAAAGTCCTGCTTTGCTGTAACAGCTCTGTTGGAACCCTACAGTCTTTTACATGGGAAATTTTTTTTTCAGGTAGGTATCATTTGCCCTTCCTTTTTTTTTTGGGTTGGTTTCTTGATATATGGTATGCTACTTGAAAACAGCCTTTTGCAAAAATGCAAGGAAAGGATGCATACAAAAGACCCAAAGTGGTCGGATCCTTTGTCAGACCCTGCGTAAGCAGGAGCTAGATGCACATCTTTTGATATATAGTATGCTCAAACTTTTTTCAACATTTTGAATTGGATGCTATTTTTATCACCTAAAAGCTGAAAGTACAATAAGACTGGCATGTGACTTCATATCTGGATGCGGATGATTACGCCTGACAGGTAATCATTGGTCTCTAATTTTTAATGTTATTCCAGGTAAACCTTTTTTCACACACTATGGAAAACCCCTTCTAGTTCTTTATATATGATTTGCCTATAACACCCAATCTCCACTCTGCCAAGTATCAGTCAGCGCCTGGCAAAGTTGTGCATAGTGGCTATCTAGTAATCATAAATATTGCAATGGTGATAGGGGCGATCCGGGATCAAAGATGGCCACCAGCAGTTTATTATCATGTAATTCAGCAGTTACGTTCCATTGAGGTTTGGTTTTTGTTGTGCATAAATTACTTTTGCATCCGGTAAGATATGGGCTAACCTGGTATGCAGTTAAGTATTGCGCTGCTGGGGCAATTGTAAGGTTTTAACATATATCCACTAAATGATGAGTTGTTAATTTAGAAATGCAGAGAAAGGCCATGTCAAAAACGCAAGCGGGAGCAACATGCAACGTTCTGCCCTTTAATTGCGCTACTGAGGAATATATTGCTTATCCAGCGACGTCGCATCGACCTAACCTTTTTGGCGTAACTCTGCGTGACTCATTTACCTGTTAGAACGTGAGTTCTTTGTTGAATAGGTGTATTCAGTTTTTTGAACAGTAGCGCCTGGATTGTAAAACCTCAGTATGGAAACGGTAATCATCCCCTGGTGTTTGGAGACAATTTCATATATCCGATGTCCACCTGTATCAGAAATCCTAGCACCTATGGCGTTAGATCATACTACCTCTGTTCGTTCCAATATATATAAGTATTTTTAACTTCAACTAATACTTCCTCTGTCCTAAAATGTTTTTTGAAGATATTATTTATTTATTGTAAAATGATTTATTATTAAAAATACTTTAAATTTGACTTATTTATTTTTGTATTTTTATAATTTTTATAAATAACATGAATAGTCAAATGATAATTTTAAAAAATTGATAACATTAATTATTTTGAGACGGAGGAGCAATATCTAATTAATTTATAATGTAAAGAGTTACATATTACGAAAATTTATTATATAATAAAACTAATAACATAATTTATAGATGATACATATCATCAGTTTTCTATTATCAATGGTCAAAATAAAAAAAAATGACTTTGCCAAAAAAAAAAAGGGAATAGTATCAAAGCGGCTTCGGTCTGAACTCCGGATCCATTTTGCTTTTCCTTTCAGGGTGTGATGGTTACACTCATTTTCTGGTAGGCCTCCGCATCCTCTCGACCAAATCACACGTTCGGTTCAGCCTGGATACAGTTCGAATCGAAAGCGGAACCGGCACCACCTTCGTAACCCCCTTTTACTTCGGATACAAATTACTCTCTCGTCTCAAAATAACTATTTTTTTAAATTTTTAAACATTTGTTTTATTTAAAAATTTCGTGAAAATATTATTTATTTTGTTGTAAAATGATTTGTTATTTGAAGGATTTTAACTTTATTTTATTTATTTTTTTATTTTTGAATGAATGGTTAAATTTTGATTTTAAAAAGTTAAAAATGTCATTTATTATGGGACGGAAGGAGTAATGGCAACGCGCATCATTGCCAACAAGCATAGGCTGGTCGTGTCAAAAAAACTTGATGGTCCTTTATACACCTTTATAACAGATGAAATAATTCTGGAACCATCTGTAGAAGTGAACCATTCATGGCTTAGCCTGATTGAGTAGCCTTCGCGCATCTGTAGAAGTGAACCATTCTACGCGCATCTGTAGAAGTGAAATAATTCTGGAACCACCTTCGCGGACGTTAGATACGACAGATCGATAGATCATTTCCACATGGCTTAGCCTGTGTTATCCGAACAGCCGAACATACAGGCTTGCAAGCAGCAAGAGCTTTGCCATGTTCGTATCATTGGAGCTGCAGCTAAGTTGCAAGTGGGAGGGTATGGATTCACCCGCGAGCTGAATAATTAGCTGTAAATCAAATATACAGACTTTGTGATAACCTGTGAACCCTATCGTTTGACATAAAAAAAATATGCGATCAATACGAGAATTTAATAACTTGTTCACTTGACACACAGTTTACCACTCTATAATTACATATACAATTAATTCAAAATATTAATAACTTTAAAATCATGTTTTTTTGCTTGTTTTTGAGTTTAAAGTTGTACTCTACAATTAAAACCTCATGTTCACGCTATAAAATTTCAACAAATTTGACTAAAATTTATTGAAGAATATTTTAAATAATAGTTAGTAACTTCATTACAAATTAGTATAAGTAGAATAAATATAATAAAGTTACGGGGCTTTTGTGTGTTGTTGCGGACGTACTCGCTTGTCTGGTGGGTTTTGCGAGCTAATAATTGTTAAGCTGTGAATAAAATATCGCTAATCCGTAATAGTCACTTACATAAATTTTACGGAACGGATATACGACTTCACAATAATATCTGCTCCACTTGCAACTTAGCTGCAGCAGACACACTTAGCATTTGATCCGTCACTTTATTGTTTTCTCTTTCTACTGTCTGGAAACATATTTGAAAACAAGGAGGAAGAAAGCAACACAACAAAGCAAAACCAGATGGAACAGCCGGTGTCTGGCGGTCGCCGGTCACTTGGTCCTCACGTCGTCGTCGGAGCGGATGCCGCGGCCAAGGGCCGCGTCGACCTTGTTCTCCACCTGCTTCCTCGACTTCTGCCTCTCCTCCTTCCCACTTTCGATGGCCTCCTCTGCCTCCACCTTGCCCTGCATGCACAGGCCATTTTTTTGGCTATGGTCATGCGCTGGCTCCGTAACCGGACTACTCAACCAGGTTACCGCCAATGTTTAGCTACTCACCTCGACGGTCGTGTGCATCGGGGGTCGCGAGCCGTGCACGGCGGCGTGGGAGGTCCTCTTCGCCACGGCCATCGCCCGCCGGCCGAGGGCGGGCACCGGCGGCGTGATAACCGCCGCGGCGCGTCTCTGCAAGAACAGCATCGATCCTGCCGGCAGCTCTGTGTACACCAAGACGACGGATGATACGAAGCGTTGTGAGAGCGAGCTGTGCCGAATCACACGTGCAGCTGGGATAACGTGTCAGTGGAATTTGATCGCGGAGACCCCGGGGGACGGCTCAACTAAAGTTGGATTAAAGTAAATTTTGAACTTATTGCACGCATCCCAAGAAAGGGTGTTTGGTCTAGTGGTATGATTCTCGCTTCGGGTGCGAGAGGTCCCGAGTTCGATTCTCGGAACACCCCCAATTTTTATATTCTTTTCTTAATTTTTTGATGATGAACTAGGACAGGTCAATGTAAGGTGCGACACTTTACCAAACTATTGCTCCCTTTACTTTCTGCAGATAAGTGTAGAGGTGGTTTATATACAGTGACGAAACTTTTTTCTTGACAGGATTAGGACCCCTAACTCCCGCTCAAGACACAGGGAGCTACCAATTAAAAAATAAAGCAAAAATCGACACTTGAAGTTACTTTGGAAATGAAACTGATATATGATTCTACTTTTTCAGTGTCAATTAGTAAAGACATCTATCTATCATATAGCATTATGCGAGGAATATATTTTTAACATGATTACCTCAGGTTTTTTTCCTAGTCATTGGCGCATAGTGTGTATAGACATGTTCTAATGACGGGCTAAGTGGGCCGGCCCGAAGTATGAAAAAAATAACCCGGCCCAAGCACGACACGGCTCGATACATTTTGTGCTGGGGCGGTCTGACGTAAGCTGCGGGTTGTGCTTGGGCCATGGGTTTGGTTCAACGGGCGGCACTGGTATGGCCTGATTATAATTGGTTAATTATATATTTGTTTTATACTCTCTCTGTTGTTTAATTATTGTCGCTGTTGACTTTTAATATTAAATTTGACCATTCGTCAAGCTCAAATACGGCTCATGTCTACGCACATGCTGCGTGGATCATATCTACACAGTCCGTTTAAATTTTCGTCCTCACTTCGCGTAAAATGATTAAGTCGAGATTACTATGCTTTATATGACTGACTATTTAAGTTGATCCATTTCTCTTTAAACTAGTAATATGCAACTATGTTTACCCATACATAAGCTATAGGAGTTGAACTTTTTCATGTACCTCACACCTTGCTTGGAGCGAGGGGTCGGCCCAATGGGTGGTAAAAGCATGACCCGATTAAGATTTACTAATTATATAATTATTTTATATATATTCAAATAAGATGATGTGGTTAGGTAGTAAAGTGGATGCTTCACTTTACTTGGGCTGTGATTTAGATAGCTACTTCTCGCCTTACGCACCTGCTCATTTTGGCTTTGGTAGAGCATCAGTCAATTCGTCCTCACTATCTGCATCATTAGGAGCGTTCCTTGATGACCGATCTAGTTCGACAACACGTACGACGTGCTCAACATCACATGAAGTCCCAGACCGATAAACGCCTATCCGAACGCCATTTTCAGCCGGGTGACTGTGTGTTCCTCAAGCTTGAGCTCAACGTTTAGTCTTTTCTCACTGCTCGGGACATCACAAGCTGGCATTCAAGTTCTTTGGCCCCTTCACAAAGCTGGAACTGATTGGCGCCGTTGCTTACAAGCTTGATTTGCCTGGGGTGGGAATATTACCGCTGCTTCTCCAGGCCGCTCTACACCGAGTCATGGGCGTTGTATAGCTCAGTACGAGAAGTCTCAGGAAGCGAGTGGGTGCGTGCGTGATTAGGCTATTGATAAAGGCCAAGGCGCTGGAGGTATCCTTCTTCTTCCTCCCCAAGCGGCCATGCCTTCCTCTGCTCGTCGCCTCTTCTTCCTTCTCATTCTTCCCCTGTGCTAACAAGTGGAACGCAGCGAGAATCAGCAAATGCTCTCAGGAGCTGTGGCCAGGAACCCGAGCTCGAACCCTCCGGTTCGTCGGACTCGAACGGCAAGGTGAGTAGCTTAGTTTATTCAGAAACAACTTGCCAGATCGCCATCGCTTGCATAGTGTATTCCTTGTGCATGCCTTTTCCAGGATTGAGGTTCTAATCGTTATCGGTGCTAGGATGTGAAGTTATATAAGTGAGTTCCCTTGTGCTTATGCATGGAAACAAATCTGCGTAAGAATTCTGATTGAGCTGAAGTTTGATCAGGAACTTGTAGTGTTTAGCGTTCATTCTCATACTTTTTTTTATTTGCAAAGATGTGTGAGGTTAAATATAAAAGATAAAATATCTCTACATATATCTTTTACAAATCTAATGTATGAGTTTTTTTAGATCTCTCAGATCTTGAGCCCACACGAGTCACTATTACTTAATAAAACACAACTATCCAAAACAAATATATTACGAAACCCAAAGAAAGTTGTTGAAAAATAAAACGAATTTATTTTAATGTTAATATATATTTTATATCTTAAGTTAATATTTTTCTTTAGATTGTAGCATTAGCACGGACATTGGGACTAAGTACATATTAGTAGCCAAACTTAAGGAGAGCAACTTAAAACAATTTGTTTATTGAACGGAGGCAGGCCACATTTATAATTTCACTATTGCTATGGCTAAAAGTGAAACCGTAGTACTCTCTCTGTCCTGTTTTATAAGTGTTTTTAGAGTTGAGCATAGAACTAAAAAAAATAAAAAAAATGAGATGTTCTGAAAATCAGAAGAAAAGAGATATAAGTAGAGATATATTGGGAAGAGAAAAAATTGTATCGAAAAGTAAAAATGATTTATAATTTAGAAAAACTTGAGGAGCTAGAATAAATTATAATTTAGAATAGAGAGAGTAGCTAAATTGTAGCTCTATCCATTCAAAACACTTTTAAGGTGGATCTTAGTCGCAGAAAGAAAAAGGTAGATCTTGAGGCAATGCATGCTTGAACGTTCCAGCTCTTTATCATAAGATTAGCTTAGACATCGATGATAAATAGTACCATGTCTGATCAACAAGCGAATAGGGAAACGATAATAATGCTTAATTTGTTCACACGTAAGTTCTGTGCTGCATCAATTTTAGTTAAAACTGAGTCAATAGAGAAGAACGAAATTAATAGCTGATATCCGGACAGAAAGTGCTATAACGTTCCAAAGTGATAAAAGTGCAGGCCTGATTGAAGATCTATGGCATTACGTATGCAAGATCCATATATTTCTGACTTGGAGGGCTAAATACAGTGGCGGAAGTTGGGGTCCGGGGGGAGGCAGGGGCCATGGCCCCCACTAACTTTGGGACTTCGCTTCAGCATGTATTGAGCTTCACAAGGTAAAAATTCATATTCATTCTGAGAAAAAGATTCAACTGAACTGCCTACTTAAAAATGGCTTAAACAATTGTCTGATTTATCTAACATGTCTAGTAAAAACAGTTTAGGAAACGAAATGATTCAGACGTTTAATTCATCCTCATCTATTTACCTTAAGGAGTGTGAAACAGAACGGCAGGAGCACTCAAGAGATAGATAACACCTACTCTATTTTCACCCTCCTGGCGAGGTTTTAGATGATGAAGGGTGACTCCAGGTCTCACCCACTGGTGACGGACGAGATCAGATCCGCCATGGCTCTAGCTCACTTAAAGGAGCTAGAAATACTAAATTAGTAAACCTCTAATCATATTATTCTTAAATTTATGGCGTATTTTTCTGGTAAATCAACGTTAAGTTAAACTTAAAATTTAAAAGAACGTAGCTTCTAGCAACAAGAAAGTCAAACTAAAATAAAAATATGGCATCGCTCATTTTACACAAAAAAATTTGATGTAAATTTAAGTTTGATATATGTATGTGTGTATGACCAGTAAAATTTTGATGCATATGGCTATATTTTTACCCAAAAAATTTATCATATTTATGTGGCCCTCTCTAAAATTCTTGTCTAGCTCCGCCACTGGCTAAAAAGCTTGGGTCAACTTGCAGACAAGCGATAAGGCTAACTGCTCAATAATTATGGTAAATTCTTTACACATAATTGTTTCCTACCTATTGTTCCTTTCACTTTGCAAACCGCAAAAGAATAAAGTCAACCATTGTATTATCACATAATGCACACACAAAATAATCAGTGGAAAAGACTTTGTGGTGAACTAGCAAAAAAGGTTTTGTGGAGAACCAATAAAAAAGACAGCTCTCCAAGGAACAGCATATTTTTCCAAGAGAACATCACAAAGCTACAGCTATGTGAGGTCTCCCAGCTGATCTTCATTTCTCTCGGGAAGCACTGGAGGAGGTATATGGTGTCCGTCCAAACCAATGAAGAACTTTTTAATATAATCAGAAAGAGTTTTGGAAGATGAACTTACAGTTTCGCAGTCTGTTGAAACCAAGGAAGGACCTTCCAACGTACTAACCAGTAAGAGTTTTTGAAGATGAACTTACAGTTTTGCAGTCACGGAACGGTGGAGGACATGAAGTGATATTGGCTCGGCTCACCTCGGGCTGCTGGTGCCGTCTGCTGCCGCGGCAGAGAGATGAGCCAAGTCAATACCATGCCATGTCTTCTCGTTCTTTGTTCATCTGAATGCTCCTTCACTCCATCACATGGGTCGCCTTTATAGAGCCGCCATGAGTAGTTTAAGATTACAGTTGTCGTTCGTGGTATAGGCAGGCTTAAGCTGGGAGACAACATACTGTATAAAAGATGTTCAAGATGGGAGACAATATATCAAAGATAGTCTAGTAACCGTCCGATCGACTGACACTAGATTGGACGGTCGAATCAAAACTGGGACTGGGAGCTGAACCCTGATTTCTGGTAAGAAATTACTTTTTTTTTTAGATAATGGGTAAGAAATTACTTGTGATTGAAATCCTTTTGGACAAATTAGTAGACTGCTGACTCCAAGCATTTCATTGTAGGAATCCATCAAACATGTTTACACCTACAGAAAATGCCGGTGTCTTTGAAAAAAAAAAAGAAAAAAAGAGAATGGTATCATCTGTAACCTCGTTCTTGCCGGAAAGGAGACAATAGAAACTGGAGCTGAACCGCTGGGAAAACGAAGCGTCCGTCTTGTTCCTTTTGAAGTAGTCATTGACTAGTTTTTTCAGGCCGGCCGTGCGTCGTCTGCTTGTGAACCGGTCGAGATAACCTAGAGTAGCTCAAAACCGACCATCGTTAAAAGGCATCGTTACTTTTGACTGTCTGCTGTCCTAACGTGCCTTTTCTATGGAAGGCGGCTATGGTGCTGCCTCTGCCTTTTCTATGGAATGCTAGATGCACAAAATTTTCTCTACGCACACGTTGCTTTGTTCGCAAATTTCGTGGTTGGCAATGGCGTGGCAAACGTATGCAGTGTGATGCAATACAACCGCTTGCACTACCTTTACAGCTACTCCCTCGGTCTAAAATAAATATCATTTTATAGATTATTTTGAAACGGATGAAGTACTAAATATATTCCTCATTCTTACGTACCGAATTAATAATAAACTTGTTCACTTCTGACACTGACAGTGGTAGGTTGCTACTACAAAATGAGCTAATGAATGGATGTTACATCTCCACGATACATTTATCAATCTTTTTTCCTCAGCGCTTTCTTCTTGAGTGCTACGACGGCAGGACCACCACTCCAGCTGTGTGTCGTGCAGAGTACTAGTGTTATCCAGTAATTCCTCCTAGTCTGTTTAATTAACATAGTCCTCTATTTGCAAATTATTATCATCGGCTAGTAAACAAACAATTGAAAAAAAATCTTGCATTGGATTTGGACAACGGGCAATAATATTGTGGTGACTAGCGAGTTGTGACCGCCACAATGGGCAATGTTAGATCCCTATGTACGAATACGATATTACACATTCAGGCCGGTGGGAACAACTAGCACTGAACACTAATCACCCGAAGATAAAGAAGTCTACTCGATTCAGAAGGATATCATTCTAAACCATATCCATGCTGGCTAAATATTGCGCTGCATCGGTGCATGTGTAGCACAAGTTTCCGTGGATTCTGTACGGCACCACATGCAAGTATGCATTGGATTAGGTTGTAGCGTGTAATATATAGACACTTTCAGGATTTATTTAATTAAGTGCATGTGACAGAGGTGACCTATCGTCTCTTCCTAGTATTATGCACCACCAAGTCCTTCTCCATGCTTATCTTGATCCTCTCCAATGTAACTAATTATGATAAAGTTATTTGGTAGCAATATATTTTCAAATGAGAGAAAACATCTATTTAGGAACGACCTCATATTTAAATTCAATTGTCATGCGCGAGCTCTTGTAATTAGACCATCAATAATAATTAGAGTAGTATTGTGTGCATCTAATAGAGTGATATCCACATCATCCCCCATCATGCTCTCTAACCAGAGTCAAAGGGTGGAGCCACAGGTCTGTCTGTGTTTTCTCCAATACTGTACTTTGGTGCTTCTCCTGAGGGTTAATGAGACGAGTGTTGGGCCTGTCGACACTATTTTCAAGCTTATACATCTACAATTGCTTCTTGTTTGAAGTAAGTATTTGTGATTCTATTGCATGTTCATAGTTTGTCGACTTAATAAGATTAGATTCTTAAAGCTTATAGGTTCATCGCTCTATTTCATAGAGTATCTTAGTCCTTTTTTATACGCATGGGGTTAAGGTGGTAACCTACTACATAGACGTGGTGTCTAAGATAGTGGTTACCTTTATTTATTGCATACTCCACAGGTTGTAGAGGTATACGACAGGTGGTGAGAGTCCTATCCATGTTTTGTAATCCTCCACTATCGGGTATGTGGTAGTGCTAGAGACTGGAGCAGCCTGTGGATGTAGAAGAAAATTGGTGCCCACTAGGAATTGATCTTCTGTCCAGTTTGAGAATCCCTCTACCCCATCCTTGCTCTTTTTTTGTACAAAGAAAGTTAGAAGATAGTACACACACGTTTCTCGTGTTCGATAACCTTTGAATACTCTAAAAGAAGGGATACAATGGTATTCCATACGCTTGCAAATTTATTTGTGGATGTTAGAAATAACCAACAGAACCATCAACGATATGAACCGTTAGAGATATAGAAGGAGAAGAAAATAGAATAGAGATGAGAGTTATGAGAAGTCATATAGAAAGAAGCGCTCGAGTCAAGAATCTAAAGATCAATACCTGAAGTGAAAGGTGATCGCTCAACATGAGAAACTCATGTGTCTCAGTCGCTGAACTCGTCTGATAACCTACAGTACGAACCTCTAGAACGCTATGAAGAATGATGATCAGCAGAAGGTGTTGTTCAGTAGAGATGCTGGGCTCTAGATATGCGAGTGAGATACCGAGCCTGTTCCTTCTTCATCCTGAAGCAAAACTCCAAAATATGTCCATTTGTACCATTGATCACAATGAACCGCTGCCCCTTATACTACCAGAAGGTGCTGAAGCTCCAGAGACAATTGGGGGTGAAGCAGACTGAATAAACAAAGCAGAATGCAGCAAACCAATAATACGAAGATGTGTCTCCTCATCTGAACTGTAGCGAGAGCCTCCTTCAGAGAAATACAAGGATGATGAGCAAGTAGTTGAGCACATAGATGCTGAAACACATCACATAGCCGGGTCAAAACTAATAGAGGCGATAAACTTCTAATGCTACTTACTGACCTTTGTAAGACTTACATGTGCTTACCACAAAAGTCATCCAATGAGGCATCTCCCTGTCGCAGTTGGTGTTCCTAGCAAAGAGCAACAATATACTTTGACTAACCTAATATGCCATGTCAAAGTCAATGATCTTTGCTACAAAACGGTCATCCATACTAGTAGCAATAAGAGCAGTACCACGAGCATCCTTATCCAATCACATCATGGAAGCAGCAAGCTGAGACTTAGAGGAAGCCAAGACATCATTGTGATCCTAGCAAGCTTCTTTTTCTAATAATCTATAGCTCCCTCTGGAAAGACATGTGCTGCAACAGAAGCAGGGCAAGCGGGAGATAGGAACTCACCCATGAGAAAATTCCAGGGGCGAAGACCACACATGTGAAGATGCATCTAAGGTGCCCGGTCATGATAATCGGTGCCATTGAAGAATACCAGAAACTGCAACACTGGGACTCCACCAGAAGGTGTCAACAAAGGAGTAATGGTAACAACGACAAGAGTATAAGATGAGCAATAGCTGGTTACGGTGAGAGCGCAAAGTTAAAGCAGTACAAAACAACAGCATTTTTTATTACCCGATTCCAATAAAAGGAATGAAGTTGAGAAAAAGGAATAGAATTTTCTTGCCTACCCCTAACCCTAACCAGCGTGCCATTCAATTAGAACGGTGTCGTCGATTGGACAGAGGAGGGCACTTGACGGGAAGAGGTACATGGCAGCAGAGCGCAGGCGGTGGCACACCCGATGAGAGACAGGGTGTATCACACCTGTCTGCTTGCATGGATGGCGGGGCCCCTGAAAGGATCAAGGACACCGAGAAGGGGGTTGAATCGGTGGACTTATAGCACTAATATCGCTACGAACTTAAACTATAAGACTCGATCGCAACGGAAGCAAACCTATGCAAGTCTAGTAGGCCAAGAGTCCTCACAATGCTAGTGAAAAAATAATAACAACAACTAAGCACTAATACGATAGCCACCAAAAGGAAATAAAGAACAACTTATCACACTACTCAACGGTAAGTAAATGCGGTAAGTAAAGAGAGTGAGATAGAGAGTGCTCAGTGATTTTTTTCTCAAGGTCTCGAAAGGTAGGCACCTTCTCTTAATCTTCATTGAACCACTCCCGGCGGAGTGTTGGTTCCTCCCGTCATTCTCGGAACAATGCTCACAAATGTACGCTTCACTCTCGGAGTGAAGTCACAGGTAGCCCGGCTGTCGCACACAATACCCAAGCGCTAGAGCAAGCCTGCAAGACTCGGGCTCTCCCTCTTGGTATCCCTTTCGAGCGAGAGACTTGAAACCGCATACAAATTTGGTGATGTCTTCCACAATCTCCTCGAAAGCTCGATCATCGACTCCTAGCCGGTCTAGGCTGCCCACACCAAGAGTAATAGACAAATATCACTCCTCTCAAGCCCTACAACATATAGAAATGTATGAATACTCTCTATTACTCTCTTGCTAGCACCAAAGTTCTCCAATCTTGAAATGTGCTTGGTGGTGTCCCTTGGCCTCTCACAAGTTTTCTCTAGCTTCTCAGACCGCAAGCACCCTGGAAAATGTCTCCCTCCACGGTTTAAATAGGCTCCAAGCCCAGAAACAACCGTTGGGATGTGATGTCATAAAGCTGATGCAATCATCAGACTGTCCGGTGACTGGACCACTGAACTGTCCGGTGACTGGACCACTGAACTGTCCGGTGACCCTTCCTCCTCCTAGGCCACGAAAACACCCTCTCTGGAATCTATTCCATAGGACACCAGACTGTCCAGTGCATACCTTCACTGGACTGTCCGATGACTTTCACTTTTGGACTCCCATAAACATCTTCTCTGGACTTCGGCTTCGACCTCACCGGACTGTCCGGTGACTGCCACACCAGACTGTTCGGTGTCTTCTCTGTAGCAACTCCAGAGAGCACCTCTCTCTGGACTCTGAAATCCTGGCTCACCGGACTATTCGGTGACTGCTTCTTCGACTGAACTTGATCTTTGGTCTTCGACTTCACTTTCTCTGCCATCTTCAGTGCTTTCTGAGGATCTAAGAAGCATTCACACCCTCTAACACTTGTATAACAGGAGACAAATGACATTACCCCCCTTAATAATACCAGTGTTCCTATGAACTCTCTAGCTAGTTCTTAGCTTTGGTCCTCTGACGCTCGAAAACTCCTATTCTAGGGATCGTCCTTGTCATCCATCGAGGAAGCCCACCATGTTGATGTAGAATTAGCAGGGTGGTACCTACAATTACAACCGTTACCTATGTTGTTCATTCAATCACTAAAATCAATTCATACCTTTTAGGGGACTTCAAAGGTCATGAAGCTAACAATCTTCCCTTTTTTGGTGATTGATGACAACTATAGTACTCACAAACAGGCTCAAACGAGATGAAAGAAGATAGAGAATAAAACGTATCTCAAAAGAACACTTACCCCTTACCTTGATGACTCCTTAGAAAATTTTTTTGCAAGAGTTTCCCTCCTTTGTCATGGATTGGAGGCTTCGCTCTCCCCCTGTTTGGTAGATCCCTCTTCCCCTTTGTCATCTAATCATCAAAAAGATGGCACCGAGGAAGCAAATAGAGAGGGAGAACGCATGATAAACAAAGGTACGTGCATGACAGAGTATAGATCGAGAGCACACATGCACGAAGGAATCTGCAAAACAATCACAACACTAGGAGCCATACAATTAAATCCACCGGGTTAGTTCAAAAACCAAGAGCATTTCAATGAGCTAAAAGAGTCGAATAGAAAACAGGCTCATCAAGATGTCACAAACGAGCCAAGAAATCCGTCAAACAAGAATCCAAAGCCCTAGCTACCCATCCACGGCCTCCCCTAGACAGCTAGCCCTCAAAAGCGATACACCTCATGTCTCTCACCCAAACTCCTATAGAAGATCTAATCCTGTGCGGCTAAAGAGCTGGGTGGAGTGACAGGCTGTGGCTGCTCCTCTGCTGGCTGAGCTGTTGCTGCTGACTGATCCTCTCTCGGCTGCTCAACATCATCAAATGCGCTCAAGTCTAAAGAAGATGTCGAGGAAGACTCCTTGCCATCAATTGAAGCTGGCTGATCTGTGCTGGCATGGGTCTGAGCTGCCTCCTCTGCTAAGTATCCGGCCTCGACCAGGATAGCTACATCTGAAACGTTGGGCTGCTCAGCTGTGGTGGTTGCAGGCTCTGTCTCTGAAGCCTTGGGCGGTGGCTCTGTCAAAACTGACTCAGAAGTGGTAGCCTCGAAAGAAAGAACTCTCGGAGCAAGCGGAGAACTACCGACTGCTGTCCCTGACTCCAATGTCGGTACTGACACTCTCGGCTCTGCTGAAGCAAATAGAATTGACATGGAGTACGAGAAAATTGGGAAGAACTAAGATGAAGTGACAGGTACACTAACTCCTCCAGTATTCGTAGCTGTGTTGGCTGCCCTAAAAGGTACGAAAGGTGAAAGCAGGGCTGAGAATAGTGTAGAGAATGTGGACTGCTACTGCTGGCTCTGGCTCTGCAACTCAGAAGTGAATGCTGGCACTGAAGAGTACTGAGACTGAGGTGCTGTAGGCTGGAGCTGTGAAGGCAAGGGACTCGGTAGCGTGGTCGTCAAAAACGTAGAAAGTGATGGCATACCGATCCCCTTGAGATAAGATGCGATAGCTCCGAAGCCAACATACATATAAGATATTGCCGCTGCCATCTCCAACTAAGAGCGCTGTAACCTCTCATAGAACTCCCTGTCCTGCCGTCTCCTCTCCTCTGCGAGCTCTCTCTCCATCCGTAGCCGCTCCTCAATCTGGAGGCTCTCGAGTCGGATCCTCTCCTCGAACTCGGCCCTCTCTGCGTATCCGCTCATCCTGCTCCTCTCGATACCTCCTCTGCTCTACCTGAATAGCGTTCAACTTGGCAGCAAGTGCAGGGTCAAGCGTGGCACAAGAGGTCGGAGTCTTGGCCTGACTTTAAGCCTCAGTGTTCCCAGCTCTCGGCTGTGCTCTTGCTGGAGCCTCAGTCTCAAACTCCTCTAGGGCTGTGGTCTCCTCTTCTCCACGAGTGCTATGTGGAGCTGGCACTCGAAGAACCCTAGAGTCGGATGGCTCTGCTGGACTGAAGGAGATGGTTGTCTCTGGCAGTGCAATATACTCCTCCTCAGTCATCACCCCACCTCTCCTTAGCATCAGGCAAATGTACGAGGCAAAAGGTAACTATCGTGCTCCAATCCCCTCATAGATCACATCCTCCATCTGATCTAACAGCAGATCTGCCAAATCAAAGTGCTCGTGCTTCAACAGAAAGCATAGCAGCCACTGGTGCAGTATGATCACCCGCTCTCTCTGTTGTGTATGTGGTTCCTGATCTTTCGTCAGGTCATGATAGCACTCGATTTGGTGGAGATACGACACACAATCGATCCGGTCTCAAATCAACACGATTTGAACCCTGCAATCGCATCACCACTTCTCCTCTGGTTCTCAACCATGCACACACGATTGATCTCGCTAAGAAGGCTAATCTCAGCCTGCGAATCAAAGAACACAAGCAAGAACGCAACTCAATTGCGAAATCTGAATTAAATCACGAAGTTGGAAAACCAACAAACTGCCAAAGATAAAACTTTTTATAACAAATAAAAACTAATCAAAACCTTACCTTAATGACGATGGCTACTGATTATATAGAGTTTAGGATGACCTTAGGAGAAAACACTAATACTAATGGGCCTAAAAAAGATATACTTCCCAAAGGCCAAACGATAGTGTCGCAGCATCTTAACAGATTCTGAACGTCGTATTATTTCGGTAATTCTTGAAGATATAGGAAGTATTTTCGCACAGGATTTGATCCGTTGGAATGATTATTTTCTTAGCTTTCCATCTATATCTAGAACGTCTAAGACAGAGCTCGTATGAGACCGGGGCATCCGTTTTAGTGCAGGCAGCTCCTGGAGTCCGAGTCAGACTCGAACCCGAGTTGTTTGCATCTCCTCCGGGGTCGAACGTGCGATGCTGATCTTAAGCATCTTCAAGTCCTTCTTTATGCTTCTCTTGACACTCTTCAATGTTTGTAATCATAATAAAGTTATTGGGTAGCAATCTATTCTCAAAGGAAGGAAGACATGTGTTTAGGAATGAGCTCACCTCTAATCTCAACTGTCGTGCGTGAGTTCCATCAATACTAATTTGAGGGGTCTTGTGTGTACCTAAAAGAGTGATGTCCTTATCATCCTCTTCTTGTTTTGGAATCGTTCTCAACTCAAGTTCATTGTCAGGACCTCGACTCCACCATACCATGCATCCTGCACGAAACGGTGGACGCCATGGGGGTATTTGAATGCAATCACTTGGTGTTTCAAAGATTTTTATAATCTCATCATTCTCTCCTTCTTGATGGAAAGCCGTCCTCGGCTTGCTCCTTTGGGTATCATGATACTTCTGCAAATGGTTAATAACAGAAGCGCACAAATAGCTAGAAAGATCACGAGATGCAAACAAGTCATCTTTGCACACTAAAGGATCATATGGAGTATTTTTATCATAAAAATCAGTAAGATCAACTTTTGTCAAAATATATATTTGAAATAATCTGCACGATCAGCATCATTATCATTCTTATGAGAAGCTATAAAATGTGTTGTCTTAGAAAAACTAGATAAACATGACATGGCATGATATATTGTATTTCCATCTTCTAGTTTGCCATTTATTTTTACCATGCAAGAGGATTTTAAATTTGAGCAAATATAAACTCTATGCATCATAAAGACACCTCTAGAATCATAATTGTCTATAATATAAAAATTGATTCTAGTTAATAAAGGCAATTCAGGTTTTGGAGAAGGCATAATTGATCCTCTGTACGGTAGCAAGGTCATAAAAAGAATCATATTCAATATAACCCATAGTGTTTGGAGAAGACAATAATTTTAGCTCATCATTTTCACATGTAATGGGTGTGAAATGTTTAATTTATACACTCCTAGAGTTTGTGGGGCTTGAAAGGAGTGATCTTTGCCTATTACTCTTGGTCTTTGCAGCCTAGACTGGCTAGGAGTCGGTGTTTGAGCTTCCGAGGAGATTGTGTAAGACGAGGCCAAGTTTGTGCGCGGTTTCGGGTCCTCCAGGTGAAAAGGACACCAAGAGTGAGCATCCGAGCCATAGATGCTTGCTCTAGCGCTTGGGAGTCTAACGACAAACACTGTAATATTCGTCAAGTGCAAAACATGCATATACTCCATGCAACACTTACTTTCGCTTCTTAAAACCGCGACGTGCAATGCAAGGCGTTTTGTCCGTCCGGTCCGGAGTACGACAGCCAGTCGTCCATGGCGTGCAGCAGCTCCGCGATACCGTCGTGTCCCAGCAAGATGGCCAGGTACAGCGGCGAAGCGTTGTTGCCGCGCGGAACCCGAGCCAGCCCCGCGTCCGCCGACACCAGCACGCGGACCATCTCCTCGTCGGCCCAGCGCACCGCCTCGTGCAGGACAGTCTCCCCGCTACGGTTCCGCTTCCTCAGAGCCGTCTGCACCCTCGAGCCCGCCAGGTCGACGAGAGAGGAGAGCATCTTGACGCTGCCACTCCTGGCAGCGCAATGCAGAGGGGTGTCGCCCTTCGCGTCGCACGAATCGGCCAAGAGGTGCTTCGCCTTGCCGTAGATCTCCGTCGTGCCCGTCAGGAACGCGTCGTCCTCGCCACCGGCCGCGACGACGTGGAGAACCGAGCCGGGCCCGTAGGCGTGCGTCCACTTCGTCGCCGCCGGTGGGTTGCTGTCGACGTCGATGTCGACGATGACTTCAGGCACAAATGCTAGTTCTTCCTCGCTCCTCAGATCGCCGAGCCTGCTCCAGTCACCGCGCTTCGCAGCCCTGAGGAGTTCCGGCTGCAGCTGCGCCGCTGCCGCATTCGGCATGTGGAGTGAATTGGATGGTGTTTGTGAATGGATAAAAATTGGGAGTATCGAATTCATTCACTTTTTGTTGCATAGGAAAAATAGAAATATCTACACACAACCTTTCCTTATCACAAGAACTAGTGGTCAAATCAAACATTGACAAAGATAAATGGATAAAAGGTGATACTAGCGGTTGTTTTATAAAAGTAGGATAGACAAGAAATTTTAGCGCAACAAAAATATTCACCTTTTGTAGATCGATGTTCAATATAATTTTCTTCTTATTTTCAGTAATACCTTTTGGCGTGTTATCATCCGTCTTATCTTGGGCTGTGCTTGGAACATTGCATATCTCTTCTTTTATCATGTTTGTATCACTTTCATCTTCTTGTTTAATCTCACTGTCCTGCAAAATGTTAAGTGCAATAGGACATACAGTAGAAAGCTTCTCCTCCAAATAATGTCCATCACAACTAGACAGATTTAAAAGATGTATCAACAAAAGTTTTTCTCATTAAAATTTTAGCATCACTCCATGTCCGAGGATATTTTTTGTTGTATATAAAAATTGCCACCAAGTTAAAGCATGATCAACAAATCATGACCAACATTTAAAAGCTTTCTCCTTTCACACATACCGCATTGTCCAAATAGATTATCCATCTCTTTTTTCCAAGCAATATATTTAATATAATTTAAACCATCATATAAAGGAAGAGATGAAAGAATATAATTACTCGTGGAAGGAGATGATGTAGCAATGGTCTGAACCTCATGCGTCTTTTGATCACGTGCGACATCTCTTTGCGGTGGATTACGTCTCTTAAGGCTTGCCGTCATATTCGGTGGATTACGTCTCTTAAGGCTTGCCGTCATATTCTTCACATACTCAATGCGTTTTGTAAAGTTTGCATCGATATTATCAAAGACTCTTTGCAAAGCACTACTCACATTGTATTCACCTCCTTTATTCCTGTCATGGTTAGGAAAATAGCATGTACACAACACAAAATATTATTCCTGCAACTACAATGAGATGGGTGGTGAATATTTCATAAAAAGAAATGTCTTACCGAGCTCTTGCAAGATTCTTAAGCAAAGCAAAGGATGGTGCAACTAGTGATAGGAGAAACCAGGGAGTTGTAATTCCACAATTGAAGGGTAATACAGTGCTGATCCGAGGTGGGTATGTGAAGCTTGGAGGGCTGAAATAATGATTAGTGTTACATAATTCTATAACAGATAGTACTATTGAATAAGTGTTCTAAGCATTATGTTCTAGTTGCTAGCCTAATCTTATAAAATATCCAAATATTACAAGAATATGAATGAAGATATCAAAGGGCAGCAACAACACAAACGATAAGGCTTCAGAAATTAGCAAACTGTTCAGTACTTGGAAAAACAGTAAAGATTAATCTCTGGCTTCTAGATCTTCAATTTTTTATTTTTATTTTATTTTTATTTTTATTTTTCTCTGAACCAGAGGCACAAATGATGACACGTAACCAAATTTTAGATTAATATGATGAAAGTTGTGACTTGGAGAAAATCTCGAATTTATGTTAAATCTGTGCTGAAACATTGGAGCGAGAAAAAGAAGTTTCTAAATTTGTTGAATCTAGGATCTTCAGAGTATGGGAAATTTTCTTTAGATATCCGAAAAGTACTTATATGTCTAATTTGGAGTCCAGAAACAAAAGTTATGACTATTTTAATGATGGATCTCCGAATCAGATTTTTTGAAAAGCTAAAAACAGATTCGGATTTCAAATTAGATGCAAATTTTATGGACATTTTTGTGAATGATTAAGCAGCGGATAAATATGGAGAAGTGGATCTATGAATAGTGGATCTGGTTGTGATCGAAATATGGGGTGGGTGGGTGGGATAAAAGATCAATGCAGAACAAACAGTTAACAGATGTGACATGATAACATATCTGAACACGATGTGGATGAACGATGAAAGAAAACACCTGGATACAGAAAGATCATAAAATCCAGCAACCAAAACACAAACTAAGAACACAAAATCAACACCATGGACTCTGAAATAAAATTATGGAAAGGCTAAACACAAGCAAGAAGAAGGAAGAACGCAACTCAATTGCGAAATCTAAATTAAATCACAAAGTTGAAAAACTAACAAACCGTCAAACGACGAAACTATTTATAACAGATAAAAACTAATCAAAACCTAACCCTAATGACAGCGGCTACTAATTATATAGAGTTTAGGATGACCTTAGGAGTAAACCCTAATACTAATGGGCCTAGAAAATATACATAGCTCAAAGGCCAAAAGATAGTGTCGCAGCACCTTAACAGATTTTGGACGTCATATTGTTTCGGCGATCTCCGGAGATCTAGAAAGTATTTTTCCACGGGATTGGATCCGTTGGAAATATTATATATTCAGCTTTCCATCTATATCTAGAACATCAAATACAGAGCTCGTATGAGACCGGGGCATCCGTTTTAGTGCAGGTTGCTCCTGAAGTCCGAGTCAGACTCGAACCAAAGTTGTTTGCATCTCCTCTGAGGTAGAACTTGCGATGCTGATCTTGAGCATCTCCATGTCCTTCTTCATGCTTCCCTTGACCCTCTCCAATGTTCTTAATCATGTAAAATTATTAGGTAGCAATCTATTCTCAAAGGAAGGAAGATATGTGTTTAGGTACGAGCTCACCTCTAATATCAACTGTCGTGCGTGAGTTCCATCAATACTAATTTGAGGAGTCTTGTGTGTACCTAAAGGAGTGATGTCCTCATCACTCTCTAACCAGCTCGAGGTGCTATCGACCTCCCTAGCAACCCTCTCAAAACACGCACCTCTTGTGTCAAGCGTAGAGGGTGCCTCGAGTAGTGCTCCCCATGAGGTGGTGGGAAAAGCAACACTCATGCTGTCATCACTCGGCTCCATCCCTCCAAAAGGTCTAAATGGCAGAAAGAAATCCAGATGGGCCAGTGCATGGATCCGAGTCTCTGAAGAAACAAACTCAAGTGCAGTCAAGACGTCGGTCCTCTCGAATATGTGTGGCTCCCCTCGATACATAAACCAAAAGTATGAGCGGCCAGGGAAGATCCATAGTGAGGCATACAACTCAAGCACAATATCCTCACTATACCTCAGCTACTGGGTGAGTAACTCTGACAAGCCTGAAAGATACGAGATATGCTCCTTCATGTCAACCCCAGCTCCTCTGCTCAGTGCCTCTAAAGAACAGTGGCGATGTGCTGCAAACACTAAGCTCTTGCCCTTTGTGGCAAGCTGCCTCCTGTAGGCCTCAAATATCCTTCGCTGGAGAACTGTCCAAAAATGTCCTGCATCAGCGTGTCTACCAGCAGAAACCCAAGTTGTGAAGTCCACTATCCTCTTGGCCTTGATGGTCGGGCCTTTCAGCTTCAATAGATCAACCTCAACCTCTGCTATCCTGCCCATGGCCCGGCGAGCTCTCTCGGCTCTGGCTGTGCACATCTCACAGACCCCAGGTCTCTGATGAGGGCACCTCTGTGTCCTCTGCTATGAACTCCTCTAGGCTGCCTCTCCCTCCGCGGTTCTCGATTGCCTACTGGCAAGAGCTCTTCACGGCTGTACCTCTGCCACCAAAGGAGTGGTCGCCACCTTCTGACAGGTCGACCTCCTCAGCTCCCCCTAGGACTCTGCTCCTCCAATCCTCAAAGCTCCTGACCTCCTATGTGGAGGCACGTCCATGTTTGCCGCTGCAAGTGCACGGTCCCACTCGGAGTCACCTGTCCTCTGCTTCTTCTTCTTCTTCTCTTGCTCGACTGCCTTGCCCTTCTCCTCCTCTGAACACGGTCTCTGTCTGCCCATACTGCCAACTGAAACTGAAAGATTAAGTGCAAGAACAACTGCTAAGCTGACTCAACAAGATAGGATTAAGAGCTTGGCTCTTAACCCGTCCAAGAACTTCTGGACTGCCACAGAAACCCCTGAACTGTCACTGTCCTTTGACCTGATCCATTGCCCAACTGTCACTGCACCACATAGGAATAAAATATAAGTTGTAAGCACAAAAGGTGAGCGTCTCGAAATGAAGTCCTAGTAGTGGAATCAAAGACATATCACCAATCAAAAAAAGCAAATAAGTGCAACAGTGATATCGACAGACTAATGCCACAATTCATAATAGCAATGCATCCAAATTGTGACACTAACGACAGGAGACTCAATGCCATACTAAAATATGCAAGTGATGACCTCAATATGACACTAAATACGAGAATTATCAACTAATCATGTCCATTGGTAAGAAAAGGTGAGACCTTTAAGCAGTTATACCAATTTTCACAATTAATTAATAAACAAGCCATGCGGGGCATTTTTGATAAAATGGAAGTGATAGAACTCAATACCCCGGGGAATGGAGCCGGAAATCGCCGAAGAAATTGCTGGAGAGACGACTGATCACTTCAAAACTAAAACCCCACGAGGGTTTTGGTGGAGCGAGGATGACGGCTAAGAAAGCACACGGCGAAGCAATCTAAGCAAGAGCAGTGAGCAGGCGGTGGTGGACAAGCTCGGCGGCGAGCCTCAGCTAGACGGTGGTGCGGCGAACGGCTTTGCTAGGGCAGAAGCGCGGGCGTGCGTGAGGCAGAAGCAGTGGCGCGCGTGCGGCGAGCGCGGAGGCAGCGACGCTAGCACTGGCGGCGCAAGAACGCACAAGAACGCGGCCGAGCGGCGGCGGCGACGACGATCGGCAGCAGTTGGTGGACGAGCAGCGGTGGTGGTCGACTTCAGCTCGAAAAACGCATGA